>JADAZR010000069.1:0-271196 GCA_014872995.1 Diaporthe citrichinensis | reverse complement strand
AATAATTAAATTATAAGGAGCTTATTAAATTTAAAGTAATAACCTTTTAAGTTAAGTTATATTTAAATTAATGAATTATATTAAATAAGTAAGTAATAAGTTTTATAATGTTAAATAAGTTTTATATGTTATTAAAAGGCTTTTTAAAAAAGAGTAAGTTATTAAGCTTAAGGAAAGTATTAAAATTAATAAGAGTTATTTTGCTTAATATTAAGGAGAAGTATATAATATAAAAGGATTATTATAAGGATTATTATATATAATATAAAAGGAAAGTAATGTTATAATTAAGTATAAAAAGCTTTATAATTATAAATGTATAGTTGGGCTGTTTTAAGTAAGGCGTAAGTTACTTGATTATAGGTACCTGGGGGTTAACCCAGCAACCCAAATGGGTTTTGGACCAAGGTTAGCTACAACCTTCCGTATACTGCAGGTTTTGGGGCTAGCGGCTGGCTGTGCAAGAGGTCTGCATCATATCTGCATGCATCTTCGCCCTGGATCATCCAGTCGGCGTCCTTATCTTTGCACAGGCTCACTCCGGGCCCTCCTTTGAGTGTCGTCATCCTTGCACAGGCTCAACCGTCCCACAGGCTCAATTGCCCTGTACTCGGCAGCCCCCCTTCCCCTGTCATCTGCACAGGCTCAACACACCCCGCCAGCACTGCTGGATATAGCCTTCTTGCCTTTACAGAGGCTCAATATTTGGCCAGAGAACCACATCTTTGCACAGGCCCAATTCCTCAATGCCTGGTGGTTTTTTTTTTGTTTTTGCAGCGGCTCAGTTTCACCAAAGATTTGCCTCTTTCGAATTGGATGCCCAGACCCAGCACAGCTCTGATTACTGGCACAGGCCCAATGCCTGCCAGCGATGAGGTCGTCGAGATGTCCAGAAATTCCTGGTCTTTTTTGCACAGGCTCAAACAATCAATTGACTCGTAGCTTCTCTACAATGTTTTTAAAAGATTGATTGGGTTTGCCTCTTACCTAAGCTCTTACACAGGCTCGTACAACAATGATGTTTCCAGCACTGGTTCATTTTCAGGAATTGAAAACGGATATATATGGCCTGGCATCGAGGATTGGCAAGAGTTGCACTTGTTGCAATCTTTCTATTTGAATCAGCCCATTTTCCTCTGCGAAACAGCCAGGAGACAGACACACCGTTTTTTTATCAGCCTTCAGTCACTTACACATTGTTCCTGTGACACTGTCATTCGAAACTCACCTGGACTGAAAGGAAGATGGCATCAGGGGACATCCCCACAATCGCTTTTGGGGTGGTTGCTTCCGTCCTTGCCGTCGTAACCATTGTGCAAGCTTGTCTCAAAGGACGTGGGTCAAGAGGTAGGCACCCAGATATTTGCAGCAAGACTGGTCGCCAGAATAACACTAACCTAGGCCAAATCAGAACCAGACCTAGAAGCTCACCGACTTTGGTACGGCCAAACCTTCGCACGTCAGAGCATCCCCCATGGCCGAAGTCCGCTCTTGGTGCACTCGGTCAGGTCTAGTATATCTCCATTGATGGCGCCTGTTCGACATCCTTGGCAAAGCCGTGGTGTCCTGGGGCTAGGGTGGCATGCTCCTCCGGAAAGAAGCAGAACAACACTCCTACCAGATGCCGCCGTTAGATGGTGACTTTTCCCTTCGCAAGGTCCCTCAGTACAATGCGGAGGAGCCGCCGTAGTATGAAGACGGGTGGCGTACGTGGCTGAGCCCGTCCACGCAATCAGCCATCCAAGTGCTGGCTTCTCTCCGCCAACCAGGTTGGACCAATTACATCTCTTTTCAGGCCTGTTGGCACGGGTTTCATTGGAACATGTAGAGAAGTATATCGCCTTTTAACCCTATAAAGATAGACCTCGCTACTTTCAACGCGTGTACGATATCTGGTCACAGTTTACGCTTTGAAGTGGCGCAAGGAGCTAGAAGCCCTGGTTCCATTACCGGTACTGTAAGCAGAGCGAGTTTGCTAGCTTGTCCAGGAGCCTGACTAAATACTGATGATGGAAGGCATATTGGGAAAAGTTTTCTCAATCCCACCGATAATGAGTAACACGGCCAAATGAGTTGGGACTTTCGGGAATGGGCTTGGAAGTCCACTTAGAATCAGGACACAAATTAGAATTGAAATTTGAGGTCGTATGCCACCAAAGGAGAGCCGAAGGCGTCTGAATTCTGAACTAATGCACGGTTCCCTTTCTGAGCAATTGTTGACGAAAACGGGATGAGTTTGGCCTAGGAAATCTGTGCACTAGTTATGTGCAATGCTCGGGTTCTACATCGATCTGCACACCCTCTCCATGGAGATGTAGATCAACAGCATTTAGGGCTCTGAGAGACATGCAACTACAGCCAGGAAATCTCATGATATTTGAGGTGGTGCTCAACAGCTGAAGCATGCAAGCCTGGGAGAGGCCGAACGTGTGCTCTTTTTGCTGATCCTTGGCTTTGGAGCAAATTAGAGACTGGTCAGAGTAATGTCTGGCGCTCTCCTTAAGGCCCTCAATTCCGGATATCGGCACTAGCCGTGCCAAGTCTGAGGAACGGAGTTTCGATGTGGTGAAATGCAGATGTGTTCCACGGCTAGAGATGGCTGTTTTTGTGGTCGACTTTATGCACATCGATCTCCAGAGCACCACAAGCTAAGTGCGCGATTGTGGAGCAGCTAGTGCAAGCCACTCTGGACAGGCATAGAAGAGAGCAAACCATTAAGCCGATTTCCTCCCTGGAACTGCACTAATGCTGTTGAACTACCCAGGCTGCTCCGATGACGATTCCGAGGAGCTATACGCAGCCATGGCTGAGTGCGATATCTATTGATCCAATGCGGTGATGATAAGACCCACCCGCTCTTTCTCCTGTGATGCAGAATTTCGGAGACAGCGTATGGGCCTTGTTCTGATTTGCTAAGTTTGAGATCTCGGAACTAAGTGCACAAGGATGTGTTTGGTAGGCGTATGTATTTCAGCATGACACTGGAATAGCCATTATATATATCATCTTCCTCATGATGTTCTGAAATTAACCATTCTCAAAGCCAAAACATTTTCCCAAATACCATGATTTAATTCATTTGGTTAACCAAGGAAATCATGCTGCAATCTGGCGCAAACATCTCTGCCTTTGGCACCCCACGGGGACAGAACCAATGCCCACTGCCTGCCGATATAACATCCGGTCTAGCAACAATGAAAGCTCTTGCAGTATGGAATCAACTCATCGTATTCTTACTGACAGCCGTTTTTGCATACATGATCTGTCTGGTCTTTTACCGCCTGTACCTAAGCCCACTGGCTGCGTTCCCGGGCCCGTTTCTCGCCAAAACTACGCATTGGTACGAGTTTTACCACAACTTCATCCGCACCGGCAAATATTTTGAGAAGATTAAAGACATGCACGAGAAATATGGTACGTTGAATCGGCCCCCTCCCCAATAAACAACAGCAATGCTTGGGTGTAGGGAGCCCATCTGATTCCACTTCTAGGTCCGGTGGTTCGTGTGACGCCCGAGGAAATCCATGTCATGGATCCGGCCATGTACGGCAAGATCTTCGTCACCGGCGCAGTGAGGAAAACCGATGCATACCTCAGGTTCAGCAACGGCACCGGCTTTGAGGGTTCGCAGCCACTTCCCCAAACAAATTGAAGCCCTTGAGTGACCTAAATTCAATGGCACAGACATGACAGCAATATCAAGCGGTCACGATGCCCACCGACGCCTCAGGGCTCCGCTTGACAGGTTGTTCGCCCGTGCAAGCATCATACGCATCGAGCCTCGTGTCGCTGCGCGTGCCGAAAGGCTGTGTGATAGGCTCAATGCATACAAGGGCACCGGGGAAGTGGTGAACCTGACCAACGCGCTGAGCTCGCTCACGACTGATATCATCTCGTCCATTATATTCGAGGAGCCCTCCGATTACCTCGGAGACCCTGAGTTCAACGAAGAGTGGTACCACACCCTCAAGATGGGCACCATGAGCATCCCGCTTTTCAAGCACATGCCGTGGATGGTAAGGTGAGTTTCGTTGTTGTGCTTCCATGTCTCAAATGTATGTACGTCGACAGCCTGTACTTACAATTTGTCCGCTAGCGTTGTCGCAAGGCCCCTTCTGCGACACCTGGTCACCTATATAACAGACTGGACGATATGGGACGAGAAGGCGCGCAGGCAGGTAATGTTGATCCGAAAGCGCCCCTCCGACGAATCGAAGACGCGCGATGAGACCACCGTCCTCGACCACCTCGTGCACAGCGACCTCGTGGAGAAGGAGCTCGGCGGCAACGGCGGCTTCGCTCGCCTGGCTCAACTTGTCCAACAAGCCGGCGCACACAACGTCTCGCACACGCTCGGAACAATCATGACGCATTTGCTCCTTGAACCCAAGAAGGCTGAGCCACTTCGGAATGAGCTGGAGGGGATCTGGTCTCAGGCCCGTCAGGATGGTGACTTGGATGGGCCTTCCTGGATTGACCTGGAGAAGTTACCGTACTTGAGTGCCGTCATCGCCGAAGGACTTAGGTGCGCCCATCAACGTGATTACAGGTTGGGAAAAGATCGGGACGCTAACGAGAAAGCGCAACAGGATGGCCATCGGTGGCATGAACAGGACGCCGCGCGTTTTTCCAGAAGACGACATCGAATGCTGTGGCTGGACCATACCGAAAGGGGTCAGTTTTCCTTTCCTCACTTTTCTCGTCTTCCACTCAAACGTCTGATCGTTTGATAGACAGCCATCTCTATGTCTACCTGCTGGATGCACAACAACCAGACAATATTCCCCGAGCCGGATTGCTTTGAGCCCAAACGCTGGCTTCAGGCAGATCTCGAGACCATGAAAGCCATGAAGATGCACTTTGTACCATTCGCAACCGGAAGTCGTCAGTGCGTAGGCCAAAAGTAAGTTTGATGACATTCCTTCTACCCCGCGTGCTGCCGGACGGGAGGGAGCAAGATGAGTTCTGACTGTTCCCGATACCAGTCTGGTTTACATGCAAATGTTCCATACTCTGAGTCGGCTCTTTCGGCCTGGTGCCCCAGACTTCAGATTGTTCGACACGAGCTTGAGAGATATCACAGCTATCCATGGCCTGCTGTTTCCCATGCCACCATTTGATTCAAAGGGAGTGAGAGTTACGGTCTCGTAACGAACATCATGAAGTACACAGCCATGTGCGGTGGGAAGGAGACGGCGTTGGAATGGCTCGGGAACCTGGGACTTGTGTATCTGTAGAGGTAACAGCAATCGTCAACTCATGAAAGATTGAAAGGAGCAGAGCAGTCATTGTGATTTATGGCGAGCCTAGGTATGTAGGTAGATTGACCAGTATCAATTTCAGAGGCCGTCAAAGCAGACTAGAGCCGCTACAGCTTCAGACCGTGACCAGCGGCCTGGTTCATGAAGAAGTCCTTCACAGGCCTCATGGCGTTGACAGCGCTGAGACCAAGGGACCGTAGAGGCACCAGGGGTCCGCTCCCCACCGAATAGAGTTTATGGAGCTTGTCGCAGACACCCAGGATAACGTGATTTGCGGCGTACCTCTCGGCATTGTACGATTCCAGAGACAGCTGTGTTCCTATATCCTGCCCGTGGCTGACGGCGTATTCGATGGTCTTGGCCAGGCTCTGGATGTCTCCCTGTCCCTGGTTGAGACCCTGACCGGCTAGTGGGTGGATAGTGTGGGCAGCGTCACCCACGAGCGCGACCCGCTCGCCGATATAGGTGTCGGCGTGGCGCAGCTTGAGAGGGAAGGACGCCACCGTTCCTTCTTGAACTCCGACTACAGGCTGAGGAATGGCCTGTGGTTGGACCGAAGTATGTTGCGAACGCCACGAGACCTCGTCCACCTGGCCAGAACCTTGACTGTGGAGGTAGTCCAGATCTACCGGGCTCAAACGAAAGGCAGCATTGACCGTAGCAACAAAGTCCGCCGCAGAGAGGCTCTTCAGTCGCGAAGCTCGATCCGGAGTTGTCGACCACACGAGCGTTGAGTAATTTCCGGGCATGGGCAACATGGCAACGGGTCCAGTGGGCAGGAACCGTTGGTATGCGATTTTGGTGTTCTCGCCTCCCCATCCCTCACCCTCGAGCTGCAGTGTCGCAACAACACCGTGTCTTCCGTAGTCCCAGCCTCGTGCTTCAATGCCGGCGAATGACCTGACAGGACTGTTGGCACCATCCGCGCCAACCAAGAGCCTCGCCCAGAGCCGCTGACCGTTGGCCAGCTGTATGACAGGCCACTCGGACAGGTTCAGCCCGTCCTTCTCCTCACCGAATGTGATGCCATCTACCCTCGTATTGTCGAACACAGATACCCCGCCCAGCTCGTCAAGGCGGCTGAGGAGGCCGGACGTAATGTTGAGGTTCTCGATCATGTATGCGATAGTCTGGCCGGGGCCGCCGCCCCAGTCAAACTCGATGCGTGCATCCGAGACGCCGTCCCAGACCTGCATCTCATGGTACGGCTGTATTCTGTCCTGCTTGAAGTGCTTCCATGCCCCAATATGCTCGAAGAAGTCGGCGGACGTCGGCGTCAGGGAGCTGCATCGGTTCGAGAAGCGGTCCGGAGGGAGCTTCCACTGGCGGGTTTTTGACAGGTCCTGCGCCTCGATGAGGGCCACTCGGAGGCCGGATGTGACGGGATTCGCGCCTGTTGTAACGTCTGTCAGTTAATGTGGTTGAGAGCATATAGTGCAGTGTTTTGCTTACGCAGGGCAGTGAGCAGACTCAGGCCTGCAGGACCGCCTCCCACACATACGACATCATAGATGTCTGGCTGCCCAGCCGTGCTGGCATAGGAGCGCCTGAGTGACTTGCCAACCTGCCGAGAGCAGCGTCGACAGAGGTAGTTCGATGTGGACCGTCGGAGAAACACGTCCATGTCGTCTCAACGAGAAAAGGTGGTGACGAGCGAGATGTGGATTAAATTTCGCGATCTGACGATGATGGAATTGAATAAGCTCATGCAAGGGTCGAGCTACCCCTGTCCATGGAGAAGCTCGACTTGGCCCGTGCGTTTAGACGTCAGTTACTACACAGGGGACTCTACTCCCCCCTGCCACATGGGGGAGAGACGGTGTACTTCAAATTTCAATATTTTTTCAACTGACTCCAAGCTGGAAGCATTCTCTTGTCACGTCAATAAACTCATTCAAGTAGAAAGAAAGATTTTGAAGAGCTCAATTCTGAAGCATTTTCGGCTAGCATCTATGTCCAGGAGATTTGAAAACACGGTTTCGCACAATCTGTGACAAGCCGATTAGCGTAGTCCAAGAAACGTCCATCAATAAAATAAGAATGCAGAGATTCGCACCGGCCAAAACGGAGGATGCACCGGGCACGGACCAGCCCCCTGGTGCGCCAAAACACCCACGCCCAACACCCACGCCCAATTCGCACACCCAATTCGCACGCCTAATTCGCACGCCCAATTCGCACGCCCAATTCGCATACCCAAAGCGTCCAATTTGCACGCCCAATTTACACGCCCAATTCGCACGCCCAATTTACATAGCCACTAGCAGTTTATATATATAAGATTAATAAAGTATGCAAATTGGGCGTATAAATTGGGCGTATAAATTAAATATGCAAATTGAGCATGCAAAATAAGCGTGCAAATTAAGCGTAGGTATGCAAAATGGGCGTGCGAAATGGGTGTGCAAAATGGGCGTGCGAAATGGGCATGTGAAATGGCCCTAGTGTGCGAATTAATTCAAGCGCGTGCAGGGAAATGGTGGGCTCTGATTGGCTGAAGTGTTATTGGCGCACCAGGGGCTGGTCCGTGCCCGGTGCATCCTCCGTTTTGGCCGGTGCGAATCTCCGCATTCTAAAATAACGAGTCGCAGGCGAGGCTTGCGTGTGAAAACCCACAGCAATTACGGTTCTATTGTCTTGGAAGTTTTGCCCACTCATTCTTCTTAACAACTGGTCCCCACTGCGCATGGAATCATCTCAATTCCATCCATATGTGACTAGAGGCATCAATCAGACGTAGTATACCCTATCAGGCTGCCGGGGTAGTATAATTGTCGAGGAATCCAACGTTGAAAAGGATCCCCAGTGGTTGCTGGGTCGTTCTAATGGCATCTGCCTCCCTATCCTTCTTTCTCGTCCTAGTGTCTGATATGCAATCCGAAGCCCCAAGAACGCAATGAAGATAGACGGTAGGCCGATAGCGATTGACACAATAGCGTCGGGTGCAAGCATTGGTTCAGCTGTGCAACAAGTCAACCTATTTTGCGAGATCCTGAATTATGGTCGCACCGAGGAGTGGGAATGGCAATAGGAGTATGAATAACAAAGACTACTATACTGGAGAAAATTTGCTGTTCACTTTGAGGAGTGCAAATGCACATGTGGAGAATCAGTTCTCCAAAGTGTGTTTTTGGAATTTGGGAAAACTTTCCACAAAAGGAAAAGAGGTTCCAAGAGTGCTCGAGGTTACAGTCAGGCTGGGAGTGTACACAATTGGCTGAAAAGTACTTACAAAGCATTATCAGAAGAAAGCTGTTCTGGCTTGCCAGGTTTGGTCCGCTCGGCTGGGCGCACAACCAGCTGATCCAAAATAATGTGCAATCTAGGGGTAGGTATGACAAGAGGAGGCCAACAGAAATTCATAAGTCAACTCTGCGCACAATACTGGCAGATTTAGGAGGACGGCCAGTTCTCTATGGCAGGTGAGCGTTGAGCCCAGTGCGTATCGCAGCCCTGGAGGCGAGATGTTCCGGTAACCTTGACTTTCAAGACAGAGCCTTCGAGTTCTGGTAGAAGAATACGGAAAATTAACTGTGACAAAAGAAAGAGACAAGAGTTTATGTGCTTGAGTTTTGGTTGTGACGGGTTTAATAAGAATGAGTTCGGTCAAACCCCTGGCACCAGCCTCAACACACGACGCGTCCTGCCTCCCTCGTCGAGGACTCCGACCCGGACCCCGACTTGAGGAGCACGCAGAAGTGGGCAAAGGCAGTGCAGCAGACACCCATTCCACTCGCGGTCAGATTTCTGCGAGGTACAAAAGGTGGACTCATGATAAAATCCGATTTCTCTGTCGACAAATATGAGAATGCGATGGTTGCGAAAGTGCGGACAATACCTAGGTATGGGGGCCGGCGGTAGTGTGACAACTGCGTGGAGTCCGATAACTGCGACGGGTCCGGTAACTGCGACACTGCGACACTGCGGTGCGTGCCATGCTGCTACTGGTATTTAGTAATGTGACAACGCAAGCGCAGATGTTATTGGCTTCGCCCTGCAAGTGTGGACGGACAGGCATTCATGGATCTCTAAATGCGGTCTAGTCTGGCCAAGCCGCCCTCTGAAAGCCGGTACGCTGTGGCGGTTGTGTCTCACCGCATCATGTAAGAAAACCCCTGCTTAGCAACCTATGTACGTGGCTGTGAGTTGCGTGTGTGTGTGCTGACCCAGAAAATTGCATTATAAGTCCAGTTGAGCTCCGGGCCCGTATCGTCTTCCGAATAGTGCAGAGAATTGCGACACTGCGACGTCGTAACACCGCGACATTTCCTGATTTTTGGACACGCCAGCGATGGAGCAGCAACCGAAGAGACAACGTCTCAACTATAGTAAATGTACATGCTGCCGCAGAGACAAGAAGAGGGTATGTACTCACGCCTTTAACATGGTACCTGCAACCAGAGGGGCTAACAAAAGCCGCCAAAGTGCACGCCGCCAGAAAGGGATTGGCCACAGAAGTGCGATCGATGCCTCTCCAAGGGGCTCGAGTGCTCACCAAATACTGACAAGAAGGCTGGTGGATATACACGCCACGCGAAAACACCAGCCATGGCAGAATCGTTGGCCTTAGCAGGCGCAGTGGATGATAGCAGTCGACGGCCACTTGCCATCGACGAAAGAGATGGCGGAATAGACTGTGTGAAGCTGCTAGATAGTGGAACCTCGCCTGGTGATTTTTGTCGCGTGCACATTTCCGCTGAGCTAAACGAGCGGATAGAGGCGTGGAGATCCAAGGCAACTCCTGGGCCTCCTGATCAACCACCACCAATTCCATGTCCATTCTGCCCCGATATTTTCAATCGCTTCGAGGGCATCCCGACACGTGAAGTCTCACTGGGAGACTTGACGAGGAACAATACGACTGGAGGTCAGAATCATGAAACAGTTGGGAACTGCATTGGATATTGCTGACCTCGATATAGTGCGCTGTGGCGTAGTCGGCTCAGAGATCTGGGCAGAGGCGCCAGTATCCGACCCGGCTATCCTGAGAAACGTCGCGCCTTCCCAGCCTGAGTCTTCGAGAGCCGCAATGGAGGCTTTCAAGCAAATGTGTGACGATACTGCGTCGACGGTTTCTCGCGCGGCTACTTGGGGAACTTGTCGTGGGAGTTCTCCCAGCAGTTCAGAGCATGGAGATACTACTCGGGGCGTCGCCCACAAAATATCGACCAAAAACGTGGCTGGAGGACCTGGGCTTGCGAGGACTAATCCGGAATTTGAAGATGCTCGCAGCCAGGCAGACAACGTGAAAGGGTGTGGACTTAACATCACAGGAGAAAGTTTTGCCAGGGCTCTCTTGTTAGGAATGTTTGTGGGATAAGGAAGGGGTGAACACTACATTGAGGGATACTCATATAATATATAAGATTATATTTCTATAATTTTAGCTACGAGAAAGCCTTATGAACACTGCTATAATTAATACAAAACGAAAGATTTAGAGCTCTTAAGGGCTTGAAGAAGGGGGAGGATCAAGTTTAATGATGGATTACCTTGCAAATAGATCAATCCTATGCTGCTCTGCTACTGCATATACCTATTTACTCTGCTTGAATTCAACCGCCCTGAATCTACCCTGTGTGAATAGAAGTCTGTTCTGCGGTCTTTACACTGACTGTTAGAACAAATACAGCTGGTGGGATGAAACACAACCGAACTGTCCATGTCTATCATAGATACGTGAGTGGCTTTGGATCCATTCCCATTCTTTGCATGTAGTAGTATTTCTTAATACCATGTGACGAAATCCTACCGTTACTGGCTCGGTTGGTAATTGCATGCTCCCATTAGTAACTCAAATTGTAAGCCTCAACATGTTGCAAGGCTTATGCCCCCCACGCATGCAGTGGTGTCACATTTTCACAGGCACTGAGGCTTCGATGTACTGCAATTTGCTGGTCCCTGGTTGCCGTTCTTGATTTCCAAGTTTTGTTTCTCCATTCGTGGTGCTGTACTCAAAGACACAAAATGAATATGCCAACCAACCTCAATCTCCAAACAAACGTGTACGCCCATCGCTAACTATGTTCCCAGCCAATGAAAATACCCAAAGCGCACAGTGAGATCATCCGTACCAGTCATAAACCATTGCTAACATGATATTTACCAAAGCATCCCGTTTCCCCTCTGCTGCGCCCCAATCAATCTGGAATCTCAAAATGCCAGGCCGGACTGCTTGTGCCTCAGGGCACCACCGTCGTGGTGCCTCCACCCGCCCACGGAGCTGACAGGGCTGCCAGCCGTGACTATGGTGCTTCCCTCAAGCTGCTGTTGCGGTGACTGTGGTTCGATCTCAGCGTCTGAGGCTCCTCGGCGGTGACCGTAGCCCCCGCCATTGACTCTACTATCATCTCTCCGACCCCCACCACCTGCTGCTCCTCTCTTCGCGGACGCGGGCTCACCTTGAGGTTGGGCGGTCGAGGCGGGTTCTGCCACCTCACCACCCGTGTTTCCTGATACATTCTGCGCAATGCCACCGTGCGTGGCCTCCCGGGGGCTCAGCTCGCCCCCGCTCGAGACTGTTGTCGGGCTACTGAGCTCGGCGGACTGCTTCTGGTCGTGGAACGTTTCGTGCTGGTGGGACCCCAGGTGCTGGTCCTCGGGCTCGGGCTGCCAGTCGCGGAGGTCATCTTCGGCGTCGTTGAGGATCTGGCGGGCCTGGGCGCCGTGGGTGTAGGGCTGGCGCTCGTCGCCTGGCACGACAGCGCCGTCATCTAGAAGCTGGAGGAGGCGGCGGCCGTGGCGGGCCAGGATGATCTGCTTCTCGGCGCGCTCGATCGTGGCGAGGAACTCGGCGTCGTAGGATTCCTTGAGCTTCTGACGGGTCTAGCGCACCGGGACGTCATTAGCTTCCTGGCACCCCACGAAGGGGGTTCCCATGTTTGCAAGCATGCTGAACGACAAGAACGGGGCGATACGGCGGTAGACACTCACGATATTCGTCAACTGGGCCTCGGCAACTAGGTTCTCCGCCTCAGCCCGGACGAGCTCCTGCTCGAGAACGACGAGCCTGGCGCTCTCGGGCTCCTTGGACTTGATCTTGGCAATCTCATCCGCGACCTTTCGCTTCCCGTCGCGGCTGGGCTGGACGCTCTTCTCGGTGTTGCGGATCTGCTTCATGGACCCCCGCGCGTCGTCGAGGGCGTGGGCGTAGTTGTCCTCCTGCTCGCCGATCTCGCCGAGGATGACGCCGACCTTGTCGCTGACGTCGCTGATGGCCTCGTCGCCCGTCTGCTCGCCCCACTCGGACAGCTGCGTCGCGATGCTGACGCGCTCCTTGCCCGCGGCCTCGTGCGCGCTGATGACGTTGTTGGACGTCTTGATCAGCTTGTACAGCTTGCGCGACAGCTCCGGCTGGATGGAGCCGCGCAGCGAGGACAGCGAGAAGCCCACGCGGTGGGACCCGCCGCCGCCGCCCGAGGACGAGCCGGTGGCGCCGCTGGTCTTGCCGGAGCGGATGGAAAGGTTGCGGTGCCTTCAGTATGCTCAGTACACGTGTGGCCCAGGTCATAGTTAAAGGATTCGGGGGGCATCTGGAGCTGGGGATGTGATCCGTAGATCGGTAAGGGGCACATAACTCACATCTTGCCTGCTGGTCGGGTGTTGTAGCCTGATTCGGAGCTTCTGTTGGACCAATCTGAGCTACGTGATGAGCTTTTGCGCGACCACACGGGCATGCTTTCGAATTCGATCTGTTATGAGGAGACAGTAGAATTTGCGTGAACTCACATAGTGCAGTCGAGACTGAAAGGCTCCGGACGGAGATGCTTTGCTGGTCTATTAGCTTATTCAGTATCGGTGGGTACCTCTTTCTGTTCTCGGTCTGAGTGATGCTGATGCTGCTTACAACAGGCAGTGTCAAGCTTGAGCTGAGCGAATAATATGTTCCGGGGAAACGTCAAAGAGGAAATGATTGGGGAGGCACGATGCGGTCACGCTCTATCGAAGGGGCAGGCGGGGTCAAGGTCGTCTTTAAGCTAGGAAGATGTCGAACCAGAGAATCGGGACAGGTCAGCCGCAGTGGCTGAAGTGGACGACACCGTGATGATATGATGGCGGACAATCACGACTGGCATGCACGACACCGAGCAGGGGACGCGGCGTAGTGCAGATCCATTGATAGATTTATCGGAAATTGGGTATGGCATTTATGGCATTGATGAGCAAAAGCGGCCAGCGGCCATGCAGCCGTCATCACTGACAGTGGTGTCTTAGATCGCCCCCCTTTGCCCCCCTCCACTGTGTCTCGACAATAGCGGCATCGTTCCACGATGGTCTGCTCGAGATTTGGCCTAATCGAGCAAAGTCAGGAAGAAAGCGTCCAGCGCGTTGCCGGCTTGGGAAGACAGAGGCGTCAAGCCACTGACGTCATGCAGAGAACCCTTGGAGCTGTCAGGAGGGGTCCCCTGTCCCGTCTCCCATGCCGCTCCTTCCCTCGGCTGCAACCACTCTATCACACTACAGACCAGATGTTTGGACTGCTCATGTGAATTGCCTGCAGTCGCCTACTTCGCTCTCCCAGTTCTCCGAGGCACCCAGCAGCTGAGCGGCGTGCCAAGGTGAAAGTGATGAAAGAAAGGGAACAATGAGAAAATCAAACCAATCGGGCTCTGGTTAGAGCTACGAGGTCACGTTACGCAGCTTGGTATACAATCAGAAGCGATTTTTAAGGAGAGTGCAGCCTATTGATTATCTATAGACATTTGATATGTAGAGCAAAGACTGTAATTGCACAGCGATTTCGACTGACGCCTGTCGAGAGTTTCCCAGTCCTCAGATCAGGCCTGTCCTGGCTGCTCATAACCCCGGACGCCAGACCATGCTCTTGCTCTGCAGTATGCAAGAGACCTTTCGGGTATAGACGTTTCGTCATTTCGATCTTTGTGGACGTAAAGAGAGCCTCAATCCATTCTTATCTTTGGTTGAGTTGGATGGATGCCTTGTCTTGTTGTGGGAAAGGAGTGGAGTAGTGCCATTGACGACTTTCTGGCAGTCACCAATGATTATAGTCCTGAGGTCCGCCAGTCGCGAGGAAGGTTTGGGCGAGTGCGTGCGAACTGCAAGGCTGCGTGATCAAAAGTCGGAAGCAGACAGAAAATGTGAAGCATGTCGATTGGTCTCGGCGAGTGACGAGGGCGTGATGACCGAATAGTCGTACCGAAATGACATCGTGGCCTTCCGCAAGTGGCCCAGTAGATCTGACCGCTGGGTACGTTGCCAAATTATTCATCTCGGCAGTGGAGCTCCCCCCACACGTTGTTGGTTGCGCGCCAGTATGCCTTCTCAACCTTCCATGACGTGCAGAATACGCTGGCATGGAATTCCCAGCTGAGGTCTTGCTCATTGCCCGGTACAGGTCCGCAACCGTGGGGTGATGAGACGACACACCCGGCAAAGTCGTCGAGTTCGTACCAGAGAGCCGCGCATATGCTGTTGATGTTGTCGTTTGCGTTGTTGATTCTTACCCAGAATTTATTACGAACGGACTTTTTGTTCCTAACACAACTGACTTCGCCGCTTGCTATGCCAATAGAGCCAGCGAGAACGAGTATGGAGGCCAAGGGGGCGAAGAACCGCATCTTAGGTCTAGTTAACGGTGGAAGGCAGACCTATAGTTGCGTCAAAGACTGAAATGGTAGCTGCTTTGGTCCTTTGTAGGAGATATCGTGTCGTTTTTCGAGAACGGGAGTGAAGCTGGATTTTTCAACATGTCGGTTATGAGGGGTTGAAGGCAGGTCTTGTATTATTTCACATATCACGCTAGCTGTACGAGTACTTACTTAGATATGGGCTCTATTGATATTAGCATGAACCGGTCAGTCCTCGGTCGAGCCTAAGGGCACTGGCACAAGCCTCCTAGTTTTACCATCTTAGAGCAATGAGCCCTTATTAACTCGAAAGGTACAAGGAAAACCAAACAAAGGATTTGATCTACCGGCCACAGAAATGTTGTAAAGCGGCTCTTGAAATTGACTGACGAGCGGTTACTTGACTTGTTGCCTTTTACATCAATCAACTCACACATTAACAGGCTCCAAGTCTACCCAATAAGACACTCTTTCCCTCCAACAGCCGATAGACAGCCAGTGATCGCCCAGGTTGTACCCGAGGATCAAGAGACGTTTCCTCTACCTGAAACGGATCTATTTCATATCTAATAACCGAGCAAGTGCGTGACAGCCTCCACACGGGCTTGGACCGGCGTCGTGCTATTGGTCCCTCGTGTGCAAAAGTCGGGGAGCCGTCACCACGTCATGCCTGTCCTCTCTTTTGCACCAATCAAGTCCCAGAAAAGTGTCATGAATGTCGATCGTCCATGTAGGCTTCGGTTGGGTCTAGGCCCGGGTTCACACGAGTTTCCCATGGAGGACATTAAGTCGATGCCGTAGATAGGCCGAGCACGAGGGGCACAGAAAACCACTGGTTTGCAACAGGACTTCAAAATTGCGAGATTCAGGATGGGCTGTTCCTTACCACGCGGTGGCAGAAGGAAGTCAGGTACGATGCGGCTTTTGTTGGACTCACCGGAACGTGCCTACGCTGTCGATCACTGGTGTGCCCATTACTGAGAGGAGTCATGAGAAGTCATGGTACTGTTGTGATTTTGGCTGGTCTAAAAAAAAGTTGTTCTTGCACCTAATAATTATACAGTTGTAAAATGGGTTCAAGAGAGACTGTAATGCGCCATGCCTTGAGCCGCACGTGTACCCCATCACGTCGCTGCCAACACCACCACCAGATAGCTCCCCCGCTCTCCCATGTAATCTCGAAGTCTTGACAAAATGTCTCTGCCGTTACACCCGGCCTTGGTGCGATGATTTCGACCCGGTGTAGATGCTAGGCCATGCTTTCTCTGTATGTCGATTGCATTACAGTTTAGGACGAAAATTATTCATGTCCAGCCGTGAGGTCTTCCCCAATCAATGATGACCATGGTTCGGCACCGAGAAAGCTGCATCATGCGTCCAAAGGTGGTGGTGGTGTCTTAGCATCCAGTTGGTTGTCATTGGTGCGATTCTCATACGTAACGCCGGGATGTTCGCTTCTCATACACCACGGGGCCGCTATGATGGCTGTGGTAGCTAGCCCGTGGGCTGTGGCCATAGTGGGAGTGTCGCGAGGTGTGGCTGTGGTAGCTTGCTCTTGCCGGGTGGTGATGGCTGTGGTGATGGTGGTATCTCGTCGCCGGTACTACTTCCTCCCGGTAGTAGTAATTCTTCTTCCTCTGTGGCGTAATTCCGAAGCACATTTTGAACGGAATTGAAGCAGTGAGAGGTGTAGTCTGACGGATATATAGCTGAAAAGTCCAGTGAGACCTGTTGTAAAATAGTTGCTCAATGTGGTACGAGGAGAGAGTAGATGATAGATCAGAGAAAAACGTGGGCCCGGGTGAGCGCACAGGGAGGATGTGGAACATATTTATGATCAGAGATCTCACTCATGGATACTCCGAGAGGGCAGCGGCATTGGGCCATGTCGGGCGACGCAAGGCCAAGACAAGCACGATCCGGCCGAATGCACCACAAAACCAGGTTTAATCCATGCGAACGCCTGCGATGCACACCCTCGTAACAGTCTCTGGCCCGTGTGATTGGCGGCCCCTGCTGACCGAACAGCCACCCGGCACATACTTACACACACCCACACACACTACTGCCCGTTCGCTGGGAGGAATGCGGCCAGGACCCTGAAGTCTTCAGCTATGACGACGAAAACGAGCCTCGAGAAGGACTGGAATGGCCGATAAGCTGGCAGCCTGGGGATTGCTACGCGATTTGCTTTATTCCAAGTCCTCCAAGAGGGAGAGGAAACCGTGGCTTTGCCCCCCCTCGTATGAAGAGGGCAGATATGCGACATACGACGCTGCAGGGCTGATCGGAGCATTTGACGACAAAACTCTAAACGAGCCTCCAAGTATCCTGATCGGACTGAGATGCGCAGGCTTGTTTTTGCCGTTGCAGCAGCTTCTCGAATGTCACCCTCGGGCGGGCAGGCGGGTGGGTCGCCGCCCGTCCATTTTTAGTGTCGACACGAGGTGTGTGTGGCGACGTCACCCTGCAGAAACCAAGCACGGCTAACGAGAGGCTTCTCGCGAGGCGTCCTGGGATGAGACACACGGGAGGTCTTCCTGATCCTCCAGCATGCATCGCTCACTGTCTTGAATTGATCTGGGGAGAATGATGTGGGCGATGAATGCACTCGATGGCATGAGATGCGGCAGCTGAGACAAGGTTTGCGGTGTGTCGCCGGAAAAACATGGCTTGAGGATAAATACTTCTAAGATCGGAGGACATGATGAACCCATGTCAGTGAGGGGTCCAGCACGCATGAACGAGGAGCGTGGGACAGCAAGCCAAGATAGATCTTGGTCCAAATCGCAGAAGTGTGGGCCTGAAGGACAGCCACCCTAGCAGCCAAACCAACCGAATTTGAGGCCCTGTTAGCGAGTCTTATGCCAACCCAGACCCTGAAAACGCCCTGCTTGTAGGGACCGCCTTCGGACGGGGATCACGTCAACAACGATCCGAGCCGCCAACTCGAAAATGGCATTGAAGCACCTGATAACCTGCATTGTGGCCGGTATTGACTACCTCGTGCATCCTCAAATCCTGGTACAGCCAAACTTCCATCTCGTCATATCTCATCCGCAGCACCGCTGACAGAAGGCAGGGCACCGTTGAGGAGAGCGTGAGGGCGGACCAGATCATCCCCGTCGTCGTCCTGAGCGACGAGGAGGTCAACGCCGGCCCAGAGGAGCTCGGAAGGACTCTGCAGTATCTCGTTGACAACGACGACGTCTGCACCGATGAGTTCACCGGCATCATAGTTGTCAAGCCATCCGGGCCCGGCTCAGAACCGCTTGAGGCCTGTGCTAATGCATCTGCTGTGCAGGCCTCGCTAGGCTGCCCCTTCACGGTATATCACATGGCAAATGGACTTGATACGTCTGAAGAGAGGGACCTATTACCATCTGGACCGTATTTTCTGAGCGGGCAGAACCTGCACCAGGCATGGCGGCTCTACCCTGACGACCTCGATGCCTTCACTTTCGGCCTGTTGCCAGACAGCCCTTTCGACCCTCAGAGGTATTCCACCACCCGCTCCATACCTCCACATGAGACATCTCCGGTCTAATTACTCGTACCAGCTTCCAAGCCGTCGCACCGCTATCCTCAGATGGCGGCTCCAAGACCATCCCAGTGCCCAGCCGGTTCTATCACAAGCCGACCTCAAAAAGACCGCTGGCTGGGAAACGCGTCTCACTCACGGACCCCTTCGATGTGCGAGGTGCAAAGACGACACTGTCTAGTCGGGCATGGTCGCAGCTGTACCCCGCAGCCGACACCTCCGCAGCGTACGTCAAGAAGCTGCTCGACCTAGGCGCCGTCGTCGTGGGCAAGACGAAGACGACCCAGTTTTCGACCGGGCTGCAGTGGGTTGACCACCATCCACCCGTGAACCCGAGGGGCGATCGCTATCACGAAGCGTCCGGTAGCTCCGCAGGAGCGGCAGCATCCCTTGCCGGTTACCGGTGGCTCGACTTTGCTGTTGGGGGAGATTGTGAGTTCTCTTGACACTATGCTGTTGTCGTCGGCCATTCCACGCTGACTGTCGCCGTTTCTAATGTAGCCGAAGGGGGTGTCCGGGATCCAGCTGCAGACCATGGGCTGCATGCTATTCGATCATCATTCGACTCAGCATCCCTAGAGGGCGTTAAGATCAGTTCAGAGTGAGGATCTCTAACAACGAGTATGTGTCAAACAACATAACTGATCAGGTGCTTTTCAGGAGATATGATACCGTCGGGGTGTTTGGCCGTCGCCTGGACGACCTAGTATCTGTAGCAAAACACAGCTTTGCAATCTCGGATGAAAGCATAAAGCCGCCTCGTCGAATCATTTACCCTACTGACTACTTTCCCATCTCCGATGCAAAGCATCAGAAACTGGTTGAACAATTTGTGCAGAACTTGGAAGCCCGCCTGGATATCAAGAGAACCACAGTGGATATAGCGCGACTGTGGGACGATCAGCCTCCTTCAGGCTCTTCAGCAAGTGTGCCCTTGCATGAGTATTTGAAGAAGGCAAGCCTCGCCAACCTGTGTGTGTGTGACTTGACCATGAAGGGCCTCGCTGACCTGATCACAGGCACCCTTCTGGTCATTGTGCCACGATTACTACCACAAATTTGATGAGTTCAGGGCTGATTACAGCGATGCCGTTGGCCGCGAGCCCTTTGTTGAGGCGTCACCCCGATACCGATGGTATGTGTGCCTTCTGCCTTTTCTGACCATGTTCATACTGGTGGTGAAACTGACTTTATGTGCTAGGAAAATCGGTGAGAGTGTTACAAACGACGATTACGACGAGTATCTCGACCGGCTCGACACATTCAGGACATGGTTTGATAAGACCGTCATGCCCTTGAGCAGCAGATCTGATGATATCATGATACTGCCAGCTGGCATCGCTGGGCAGAAATACCGAGACGAGCCCCCGAGGTAGGTTGGCAACCACACATGAGCGACAGTTTTTATCTGGGCATTGCTAGGTCCATCATGGTCCACGTTTTTCTGGGATATTCTTCGGTTCTAATTACGGTCTAGTGAACCCGAATCCCTTGAGGGCATTGATATCAGACTCTTGTCACCGATTCTAGGCACACCCCAGATAGTTGTACCATGTGAGTGCGACATCCAAATCCGGATACGGGCAGTATTGACGGCTGACAACGTCTCGCCACAGTTGCGCAGCTTCCCTACAAGTCCCGTGTGACTGAAACACTAGAGTACAGGCCCGTCAGTGTGTCGTTGATGGGCGCCAGAGGTACGTTCACTAAGAGAATGGCCCCGTTCCCAAGCGCTACTGCCTGGATGCTAATGTACACCACAGGGAGCGACGTTGCGCTTCTGCGCTTGGTAGAAGAAGTCACGCAGGCTGCTGGATGGCGGACAAATGTCGACACGGGACGGCGCGCCTTCCCCGTGGGCAAAAACAGTCGACATGTACGGGACCTTGGTGATGATGGCCGTGGAGGCGAGGTCTACATTCAGCAGCATCTTGCTGATCTTGCAGATGTTTCGGATGGGACACCGGACGAGTTGTAGATCATCCGGTCCGTTCCCCAGTGTGTAGAAATGGGATGGACTAGTCCGTTCGTTTTTCTACAAGTCGAGCAAAACACCAACAATAACTCTCGCCAGCCCAAGCATGATGACACCTTCTCGAAATTACGGCAATCAGTCCTCTTGACACGCCGTCAGCACAAGGGAACGACAGTAGTTCAGACTGCTTTGCGCTTCCAGACCAATGGCCGTCAGTAACCACGGTCGAGTCCAAGTTCGAGGCTGTTGCGCGTCTGTGTTTGGGCTTGGATACTACCGCGTTGCGGCATCAACACAGTCATGGATGTCATTCAAAGTACAACGGTTTGAACGTTGAACATATTGCTCTCATCTTGAGAGAAAACGACGCATGTCGCCAAAAGTAGTCATTTAGTGCCTCCTATGGGCAAACTCTGCTCACTGCAATTACTCCCTCTAGGAAAATGCGAGAAAATCGAGTGTGTCACTCCTCGGTATCCCCACCCTCCCTCTAACAGCTCTCGGAAAACACCTGGACCTTCCAACCGCCATCGTAAAGCGACACCCCATTGAAGTATCTGTGACCAACGCCCGGGCCGCAGCCATCCATCAATGCCTGGGCACCGTCGGCAATCATGCTCCAGCTGTCCAAGGTGTAGGTGTCGGAGTTCTGCCGAGCCAAGGCATGTCAGTAAATGGTCCTGCCAGACGGAGAGGTAGGCAGGCTTTGGGTGGGGGACGGAGATTGTTATGGATCGTTTGGAGACCTACGTCGTTGCACCAATAAATAGCCCCGTTTTAGGAGCAGCTTACCCGGCCGCATGTATTCTTGGCGTGTGTGTTAGCAAACATGATCCGACCTGGCTATCAAGAGCCAGAAATCTTCAGGGGCCGAGGGGGCTCACAGGGCCGTTCGATGGCTTGCCGGAGAGTTTCTTGAGGTATTCAATGCCGCCTTGGATTGCGTGGGCATCTGCGCGTAAGATGAAGGCCTCACACTGGACGTCATTTGGCGCAGGAGTCTTCTTGACCAGGGCACCACCGAATGGGACAGGGTCGCTGGTGGGGGGCTCGAGACCGGGGACGGAAATGTTGTTGGCTTGGAGGATCTCGGGAGCACCGACCTGAAGGTGTCGGATGACGTCCTCAACCGTGCCGGTGACGGTGTCGGTGCGATCGGGGCTGATGGGAACCTCCCACTTGACGTCCGTGATGGTGTAGTTGCCCGTGGGGCCCTCCGTGATGTCGTTCGCAAAGGTTGGTGCCTGTGCCTTCAATTAGTTCTGATCTTTGGTTCCGTCCACGGACTAAGGAGCCCCGAGAGGCGTGACTCACAGCTAGGGATAAAGATATGCCCATCAAGGCGGCTATGATCAGGTTGATGTACTTCATGATGGATGGCTGATGGTTTGTTGTTGACTTACTGGAGATGGTTTGGTTGTTGACTGGTGTGCAGGTGCAGAAGAGTTATGTCAAGAAGGTGGAAGGTGGATGGTTGAATTTCTACAGATCCACAAGAAGCTTGTGGTTTTAAGTCTTGAGATCCCAGCAACCTCAGATAAGTAAATGGTTGGCTTCACTCCCTGATGTATGTTATTATCATCCGATAACTCATCCAGTCACTCATTGCAAGCAAGCTAGCTCACATATTGATCATCATGTGAATGTAGATTCCATTAGTGTTTAGCACATCATTAGAACTCACAGGATGCTCTTGAGTGCATACAGGTGACATCGGCAACGAAGTTACCTATTATTTGCCCACACGTCCCCACGCCTCACGAATTCGCCCAGCCTTTGGTGTAACGTACGCGCTCATTCAGGTGATGCAGCAATGGCCTTCTTATCGAAAATAAGAGCTTCTTTGAACTCGTCATACAGATCTATAATGCCATCTTGCTGGCCTTTATAACCCATCAGCAAGTTATACAAGCAGAGGTAGGCAGTGTAGATGTGGGCTTTGCGACGGATCAATGGCCCAGGATATAGTGGCAATTCACTGGCTGTTGTTGGAGCCAACAGAGAACTGCCGACTTCGGAACAAGGCTTCGGAGCTGCTCGAGTTCCGCTGCATGGTGGTTTGGCCACGTTCAATACCAAGCGCCGAGCCTTCTCGGGCTTGGTAACTCACAAAGAAGAAAAGACGGCGTCCATGGGAGGCCCGATTTAAGGAGTGGAATAGAAAGCCTATGGTTGTGGGCATCATCTAAACCTCACTTTGCTTGGGCAAGTCTAGACAGGCGGCTAAAGGGGATAAGCAAAGTTATTTACGCATAACGCAACCCCCCCCCCTCTTTGGATATAAATGTCTTTTTTTTGCACTGCCTGGCTCACTTGGTTTCAAAATTGTATCCGGCTTGCATCGCATAAAGCTTTGAAAGCTGAGCCCGCGTTGGATAAAAGGTCCTTGGGTGACCCATCTTCAATCAGGCGTCCCGAGTCAAGCATGAGCACCCGATCCAAGTCCACCACGCTTTTCAGACGATGGGAAATCATTATGACTGTCCGTCCCTGGAGATCTTCCCTGATGACACGTTGTATCATGGCGTCGGTATCGGAGTCAACTCTAGTTCTGGAGTCAGTGGGACAACACACAGAGGTGGGAAGTCAAAGCCCGCACTGAGGGCAAGATGTTGAATGCTACGTACTGGCTCGTTGGTTCATCCAGTATGACAATCTTACTCTCCCTCAATAAAGCCCGGGCTAGGCAGAATAGTTGTCGCTGGCCGTGCGAGAGCGAATGCTCCTCCAGAACGCCGTCGAGTCCGCCAAGAGACTCGATCTTGTCCCACAAGTTTAGTCGGCTCAGGACGTCGATGATCGAATCGTCTGATACCGGGGCATCCCACGGAATCGCATTTTCTCGTACAGTGCCTTTGAAGAGGAAAGGCTCCTGTGTGATGAGGTTGAGCCTGGAGCGTATAGTCTCCGGATCGAGAGTCGACAAGTCAATTCCACTAATCGATATCTTTCCATCTTGACATTGCAGCCGGCGGAGTATGGCAGCTACAAGGCTGCTTTTCCCACTGAAAACAGAACGGACGGGTCAGCTTGAAATGAGTGATCGAGGACGAAAGCACATACCTGCCTGTCCTTCCGCAGACTGCTACGTGCTCACCAGGGTTGATGGAAAATGTGATCCCCTTCAATGCAAGGTTCCCCTCAGGTCTAGTTACTCTCAGTCAGTGATTTGAAATCTCCAAGTCAACATTGCCTGGGAACCTACTCGTAACTAGCCGAGACATTCTCCATAGCAACAGTGCCCTCTGTTGGCCACTCATCAAGCGAGGGCGCTGTTTCTTCAGGTGAACTCTCTCTTGGTGCGTCCTTTGTAAAATGAGAGATCCTGGTGACAGCACCAAGGCATGACTCCACTTCCGTCCACTGAACAACCAGGGTATTCATCATATCCGTCAATGTCGTGACCTGGACGAGAGCGAGCCCCACAAACCCCGAGCTGACGCTCTCGCGCAGTGGAATAGCCACTCCCATGAGAAGCACCACCAGGGCCATGGCCATCAGTGAGAGGACCAACAGTAGCCATCTCTGGACACAAAAGAGGAGATACATCGGCTTCTGCGACTTGTCAAGCAGCACGGCGGTCTTTTGCATGAAGTTTGGGCCCCAGCCAAATGCGCGGATCGACGTGATCCCTTGTATTGTTTCGATGAACGATGAAACCAAAGGAGCCTTGGCTTCAATCCTGCGGTGCGGGTCGAGGTATTAGGATTAATATTCTTTTGTTATGCACTCGGGGGTTGACTTACTCGAGAAGTCGCAACTGCCTGGACGTACGCAAATAGAAGCGTTGGAGTAAGAACAGGACGGCGCCAATGACTGGGATCCCGATAGCGATCCACGCGATGGCACTGACGGCGATGCCAATGCTTGCGACGACCCCGAGGAACTCTATATGTACACACGCATGAGACCAGTCAAGACTTCGAAAACAAGTTCTCGCCACGGGCATGTCCACTTACCAAACAGGGTCACGATCAGGGCGATCGGCAGTTGCCAGTCACACAATCGGATGTCTTGGCTGAACCTGCAGGAGTTGAATAGGTCAGCGCACATTGCATTTAGGTGCGTAAAGCCGCTTCCGGTCAGGAATTCTAGACATGCCTATTGACCAAAGACCCAGTGTCAATCTTCGAAATGAACGACATTGGTGCTCTGAAAACGATTCTGTCAGCGTGTGTTCATATGATACTCGACCTAATCTTGGATTTCACCTCATTGCAGCAGCTAGAAGGTTTTGATGTAGTATCATTGATGATTTTGGAACCATGTAGTAGATATAGCCCCTGGTCTATGTCAGTAGGGGCAGTCGTCTAGCACGAGTGGATCTTGTGCGACTTACATTGGCGTTATCAGGAGTGCCAGCATTATCAGCACACCCCAGACAACGTAGATACCTAGCCAATATCCAAGGGGATGGCGACCGGTTTCATCGCCTGACCACCATGTGACCCAGATCTGGAAGAAGGCAATGGATAGCGCATAGGTGACAGCACCGAAGACGAAGACGAAGAAGTTGAGCCAACCCAGAGACTGGATATACAAGACGTATGATCTCCAGTCGCCTGTCTGCCTCTGGAGATCGGTCATGCGCTCCTCAAGTTGGACTTGATACTCACCAAGATTTGCTATGTTACCTGTTGGAACATCCGGCTCGAGTTTTATCTCCGCAGGCACATCGCCAATGTCCATCAGCTGCTTGGACACCTCCTCATATGTTCCGCAGTCAAGGATCTCGCCTTTGCTGCCCATCAACAAAACTTGGTCGGCAGATTTTAGAAGCTGGACTTTCAGATTGGCAGCGTCAGCAGATAAGAAAAGAAAAGGAAGAAAAACTATTCTTGGGGGCGAAACCTCTCACCAGAGTGTGTGGTGAGCACGACAGTGCTCCCTCTAGAACGAAGCAATCCGTTCGTTCCAAACACCTTCTCTGTCACTGAACGTAGAGTGCGAGCATCCAGTGCATTAGTGACGTCGTCAAACATCGCGAGATCCTTTTTGGCGTACAGGGCTCGGGCGATCGACTGTTGAAAGACAGCGTTAATTTCGGTCACCCATTGAATTACCCCCCAAGGCCGATGGCCGGAATTGTGTAGGGGTCCGCATACAATACGCTGTCTCTGACCACCGCTCACGCTCGAGCCCATGCTCCCAACCATCGTGGCATCTCCGGCGGGCATGCGGCCGAGGTCAGAGTCGAGCTCGCAACTGGAGAGAACCGTATTGTACCACACCGAGTCGAACTCCGACTCGCCGACAATATTATCCCTGATCGTTCCTTGATAGATCCAAGGCGTCTGCGAGCAATATGCAATATGCGCTGCAGATACTTGAATGCTCCCTTGCGTGCAGGTCGTCTCAGACAACAATCCCTTGAGAAGCGTGGACTTCCCACAGCCGATAGGCCCTGTGATGGCAGTGAAGGAGCCTTTTGCCAAGGTCATGTTGCCAAGGGAAACAAGTGGAGGTCCACTCGCATCCCAGCCAAATTCGGCATCCTTGATATCAATAGCAGCCTTGGATGACTCCAGGTCAAATTTCTGTTCTGATTTTGACTTTTCTGTTTCTTCCGGGTTAAGGATGGTTTTTTTCGAGGACTCGATGTGTTCATCAAGAAGAAGGAACTTCTGTATCCTAGTAAAGCTCCCCAAGGCCTGCAGCCCGTACGGGATGGAAAAAAGCAGCCGCCTGGCCGGAGTATTCATGAGGTTGAGTATCGAAAGAGACGTGACTGCCTTAGAAACAGAGAATGTGCTTCCTTGTGCGGCCGCAAATGTGACGAAAGTCAAAAGCGGTGACAGTACCAATGGGAGGAGAGCTGAATCTGTTAGCATTCACATCCCGCGATTTCTCATGGGCTTGGATTGCTGGTGTCATACAAAACGTGAGCGCAATACAGTTGTTGAACCGGAAGTTCTGCGATAGCTTCATTTCTTCCCGCCTCTTGTCCTGTATGCGTGCCTCCATCTTTCCGGATAGCCCCAACAGCTTGACCGAATTAAAAGAGCTCAGAGTATGGGACGTCAAGTTCACACGTGCCTCGACGGCTTCGAACCACGTGTTTTGATACCGGGGTACTTTGCTGCCGGTGAACGTAACAACCCCAAAGCAGACTGGATATTGACGGGAGATATTAGTGCTCTGTCTGGTTTCCAGCTGATGCCTACGCGGAGTTCGAGGGAGGTGTATCTTACAAAGCATGGTAAGAATTGGGACACAACACACGGCACCCACCTGCTTGTAAAGGAGGTAGATCAGGATGGCCAGTTGTATGATGCAGGACCAACTATCCAGCACGAGCCTCCAGAATGCTTCGACAATCTTCTCGGAATCCGTGGTCATCAAAGTCAGCGCGGTCGATTGGTCGAGAGCATTCGATCGAGTGCGTAACAGTTTAGAATAGACCATGGCAACAAGAGCGCCACGAGTGATCATCATAAAGCGAAACAAAATATGGAAACACCATGGTGCCACCAGCTTGTCATTTTATCTGTCAATAGGTGATCAGGTTTTAAGGAACAGGCGTGGGCTGACTCACCGCAATCCCCATTGAAACGAAAAAGAAGGCTCCCACGAGACCGTAGCCAATATTGACCGAGGCTGATGGTGTCTCCAGAAAGGCTATTGCTTGTTGAATCAGGAATGGGTAAGCTATCACAAGGGCGACTTCTAATGACCTGGCCACAAAAATGAGGAAGAGCTCCTTAGGAAAGGCTAGAAGGATCTGCAGCACAAGGGCATGCTTTCGTTTCTGGTTACCTGCATACAGTTTGAGTACTACGGGTGTCATAAATTCCAACATCAGTTCGGGATCAACTCACATTTATCCCACCTGGACTGCACCCGAGCCGCCAAATCTTCCGAGGCGAGCTTCTGGTGGATGCTGGGGAGGTCTTGGGCAGACATAACATTACGAAATCCCATGTAGAGCAAAGGGTTGAGCCAGAGGAAGAACGCCCGGGAGATGATGTTTGCATGAGACTCCGAGGAAAAGCCCGCAGAGTACTCGGGCAACAGGATCGACGTCTTCTCTTGCATCTCGACGGCGAGGGCGGCTAGCTTCACAGCGGCCGCTGCGCCGAGCAGGCCTGCGACGATACTTTGACCCGGCACCAGAGCCTGAGTCCTGATTCTCGCGACATCCAGAACACAGGTGAGAGTGAGGGATAAGGAAATGGTTGCGGATGGGCGAACAGTGTGCCGGTGTTCCAGGTGTGATAGGAAGCCAAGTGCAACGACACTGCATAATTGCAAGGTTGTGGACGCCACGAAGACGGCCTGAAAGTCGGCATGGTGTCTCGTAGAGACAACGGCAATGAGACTGGCCTCGATAATGCCGAGGACAGCAAGAATACTCTAAAACAGCACAAAAGGCAATTCAATCAGCGTTGGAAAGACTCAGGGAGTTAATATTGATAATGATTGCGCACCAGCTTCAATCCATAGCGCCAAGACTGCCCGGTCTTGATGGTCCTGCCACGCAGGGCAGCTAGTCTCCAAGGCGTGAACAGTAGTAGAAGACAGGCGGGCAGTATAGAGAAGGTGGCCTCTTCGAATGTTACTATGACAACACATCAGTTTCGGTGACCGATTAGGGGGTGACATTGAGCCCTGTAAGCATTGCAGAGGTGTCCTACTTGTGAAGTCGAACCCCCCACGGCATTGTGACAGGAGCGGCACAGCAGGACCGAAACCCCCGTCATTGCAGATGGTTGAGTAGCTTGAGAGCGGCATGACTTCCGTGTCCCAAAAGCCTCGCAAGGCGAAAAGTACAAGCAAAATGTGGCCTATCAAGCCAGGTCAAATGAATTGCACTGAACAGTCTCGAGGCACGGTTCAGGGTTGAATGTTCACAGCACAGGCATCGCAATGGAGCAGACTATGTGAAGAAGAATCTGCCCATGGCGGACGCGACTGGACGGCGCTGAAACAATCTGGATGCTTTTCCGGGGCACCTACGGCCGAACACACACTGTACCCCCGATGCGGTCAGCACGTGAAAAAATCACACTGCGTCTCGGTAGCCGATCCTTCCATTCCTCTTTATGCTACTGTATGCTAGGGTTAGATACCATTATCAGGGGTAGATAACGTATGTCATGAAGACGTGAGCGATAGTGCGCTCGCCTATACCCCTGTCGTCAGCATACGTCGCGTTTCTCGCTGACTTAACCTATCGGCTATGAAGTGGGCTCATGTAAGAATGCACACTTATCGCCTCATATCTTCGGACTCCTAAAGTCCTCGGACTAATAAGCTGCATCTTGAGTTGTTCCAGAGCGAGATTTGAAATACAGCTCGTCTTACATTACATGCCGAATAGGTATAGATTGTATGTACTGAATCATGTCGACAACCCTCTCGGCTGCACGTAGAATCCTGATATTCGGATCCTTATTCTCGAATCCTCAATCTGGCAGCCTGGTAGAGATGCCATGGACATGTTTTCCAGCTTCAGGGGATCGGATAAGTGAACATCTGGTGTTGTTGGCTGCTGTCATCTCGGAAAAGGACAGGAATTCCTTGGGCTTTTAAGCATCATAGGGCCCATCAAGATAAGAAATCGACTGGAATTTGACCATGTTACCTTCTTTTCACTTCAAGTAACTCCCATCTTATAGCCTTCAAGATGAGCACCGAAACCCGCATCGCAGTTATCGGCATGGCTTGCCGCCTGCCCGGTGGCTCTGACTCGCCCGAGGCCCTCTGGTCCATGCTGGCTGAAGGCAGGGACGGCTGGACAGAAGTCCCCAAAGACCGCTGGGACTGGCGCTCCTTCTACCATAAGGACCCAGAGACCAAGGAAGCCATACATTTTAGTCATGGGTACTTCCTTAACAAGGACCTCTCCGGCTTTGACGCCCGATTCTTCGGTATCCCCACTGCTGAGGCCACAGCAGTCGACCCTCAGCAGAGACTTCTGCTTGAGGTTACCTATGAGGCCCTTGAGGATGCTGGCATTCCACTGGAAAGCATTCGTGGCTCGAATACCTCGGTGCACATGGCGATGGTGAGTAATATACCGAGAGAGAATTCATCAGGCATCAGCTGCCCATTTTCTTTAATCGGGAGTCAATTCCGAAGAACTCCCCCAAAGTCTTGTTATCTAAGACCAGAAAACACTAATTCCTTGTATTAGTTTGCTCGAGACTATGACAGGATGGGATACAAGGATGGCAACGCAACACACAAGACCCACGTAATGGGCTCCGGTGATGCCATCATGTCCAACAGGATCTCCTACGTTCTCGACCTTAAGGGATCCTCAAATACACTGGACACGGGATGTGTAAGTTTATAACTCAGGTACCTCATTGTGTCATGACTTGCCTTTCGCTGACAGAAAGTCATACAGTCCGGCAGTCTGGTGGCGTTACACCAGGCTTGCAGTACGCTGCGGTCTGGCGAGGCACCAATCGCACTGGCCGGGGCCAGCCAACTCCTGTTGACCCCGGACCAATCGATCGCGATGACATCTGTCGGGTAAGATAGCCCCAATAGGTGGTCCCTCAATACGTTTCCCCATTGCTAAGGCGAAGTCGCAATAGGTCGCTCTTGAATAAGGACGGAAAATGCTACACTTTCGACGACCGTGGTTCGGGATATGGACGAGGCGAAGGCGTCGGCGTCCTCGTACTCAAGCGCCTTGACCGGGCTCTAGCCGATGGTGACCCGGTAAGTGACTCCTCGAACACTTTTATTTTCCACCGTCCATTTACGGCCGTGGAAAGGCGACGTGTGGCCCGCTTCTTGGGCTGTGGCTCTTGAGATTCGAAGTAGCAGCATTGTGCTCAGAATCCATGCATTGAGGAGAAAACACAAAGGGTCAAATCAGACAGAACTAACTCGTGTCTCCCTTTCAGGTCCACGCAGTCATTCTGAACTCCGGTGTTGGCCATGACGGTAAGACCGCCGGAATCACCCTGCCCAATGCGGATGCACAGGCTTCGTTGGCTACTTCGGTGTATGCCACGGCAGGAATCGACCCTACACAAACACTATACGTAGAGGCGCACGGAACAGGCACTGTTGCCGGAGATGCAGCGGAAATTAAATCCATCGGTCAGGTTTTTGGCCGTGAAGCAGGACGAGAGTCGAGCTTGCACGTTGTAAGTCTCCCACCCTGCGCTGCTGGTGGGCTCCTGGCTTAGCCGGTTATGCGGTGATGACACTGACTCCGTCTCTGCGGGAGATTAGGGGAGCATCAAGACCAATATTGGGCATCTCGAGTCGTCCAGTGGAGTGGCAGGCGTCATCAAGGCCATCATGATGTTGAAGAAGAACCAAATTCCGCCACACCTCAACTACATTAACCCCAAGCCGTCTCTTCATCTTGAGGAGAGAGGTATCACAGTAAGTCAGCCCGCGGCCATGTATACATGAACCACATGTCTGCCTTGTCACTAACATTCCGCGCCTAGGTGCCACTGAGCCTCCTGCCACTGGCACCAGCCGATCACACTGGGCCTAGGCGGGTGTCAATAAACAGTTTCGGATACGGCGGGACAAACGCTCACGCAATCCTCGAAGCATACGAGGAAGAGGACTACCTGTCCACTCCTGACTCTGGGGTTTCCAGTGGCCACGGTAGCATTCACCTTGATGCACCCAAACCAGTCCCAATTGTCATCTCAGCACAATCGGAGAAATCTCTTGGCAAGTTGGTGTCAAACATCAAGGACTGGCTTACCTCAGAGCAAGGTCGCCAAACCCCCTTCAACTCACTGGCGTACACTCTGAACGTCCGGCGGTCCAAGCTTCCCTGGCGGTGCAACATCGTTGCCAGCAGCACCGACGAGGTGGTGAGGGCGCTGGAAGATCCTCGGCTCCGAAAGGTCAAGGCAGCAAGGGGAACCAACGTCGCCTTTGTCTTTACTGGACAAGGCGCCCAATGGTTCGCCATGGGCCGCGAGCTCCTGGCGAGCTCGCGGGCCTTCGCAGGGTCCATCGCGGCGTGTAACGAGGCCCTGGAGGGATTCGGGTGCGAGTGGAACCTCGCAGAGGAACTGTCCCGGCCTAAGGAGAGCTCCCGGCTTGGCGAAAGCAGATGGGCCCAGCCGGCCACGACGGCTATCCAGGTCGCCCTCGTCGATCTGCTCCGGGAGTGCGGTGTCACGCCCGAGACGGTGCATGGCCACAGCTCCGGTGAGATCGCTGCCGCGTATGCGGCTGGTGCGCTGAGCAGGGACGGCGCGATGCTGGTCGCTTACCACAGGGGCGTGTGCTCTTCCATGGCCAAGGGACTGAACGCGACGCAGGGGGCTATGATGGCCGTCGGCGAAGGGGAGGCTGCTGTCTCCCAACGCATTCAGGATTTGAAGAACGGCCGTGTAGTTGTGGCCTGCGTCAACAGCCCGGAAAGCACCACCATCTCTGGCGACCTTGCAGCCATTGAGGAGCTTGAGACAGCTCTGAACACCGCATCGGTCTTCAACAGACGGCTCAGAGTGGACTCGGCCTACCACTCCCACCATATGCAAGTTGTGGCAGAAGCGTATCTCGCGTCTCTGAGTGAATTAGACCACAACACACCACAGGAGGACGTCGCATTCTACTCATCTGTCATAGGCGAGCGCAAGCTGTCCGACTTCGGTCCATCGTACTGGGTCTCCAACCTTGTCTCGCAGGTCAAGTTCAGCGCGGCGTCAGCACTCGTCGCAAAACACTTGGATGCTATGCAGGGCGCCAATGTCCTGGCAGAGATCGGTCCTCATTCGGCGCTCGCGGGCCCGCTGAGGCAGTCTTTGTCCAATGTTTCAGAAGATGCCGCCTTTGAGTACACTTATGTCCCAACCCTCGTCCGCAACGAGAACGCCTTGGCAACCACATCGGCACTGCTAGGCAGGGCATTTGAGCTGGGGATCCAAGTCCGGTTCGACGTCGTGATGAGCGACTGGACGAGGACGAATGCTGGACCGCATCGGGTTCTCAATCACCTGCCGGCATACCCGTGGGACCATGAAACCAAGTACTGGCACGAATCGAGGCTCAGCAAGGGCCATCGCCAACGACCATTCCCCAAGCACGACCTCGTCGGTCTTCTGGATGTCTCCAGTAGTAACACGCACGAGCCGCGGTGGACATACCACATCAGCCTCAAGGCCCTCCCTTGGCTCCAAGACCACGTCGTCGAGGGCTTCGTTATTTTCCCCGGCGCCGGGTACGTCACCATGGTCACCGAGGCCATGAAACAGCTGCTGTGGCTGCGGAAGACTCCTGGTCGAGTGACTCACTTTAACATGCGCGACGTCGCTTTTAAAGAATCCGTTGTCATCAATGGCTCCGAGGCCAGTGCCACATACCAGGGCAGCGACGCCGACGAGGTCGAGCTGCAGCTGACACTCAGCCCTGCACGCCAGCACAACGGCAGTCCGTGGGAGTACTTCCGTGTCCTGTCACACGACTCTAAGAAGGATACCTGGACCGAGCACTGCACCGGCTTCGTTGCGGTGGAGACAGAGGCCGTGGCAGACGAGGTCGAGGGCACCAGAGAGCAACATCTGTCGACCGAGGCGGCCAATGAATTGCTCCAACGCATCACAGACCGCTCCTCAATCAAGGTCGAGCCTGCAGATGTCTACGGCGACCTTGCAGCATCTGGCAACGCATTCGGCCCAAGCTTCCAAGGGCTCAAGGAGATTCAGGTCGGCAAGTGCTGCGGCATCGGCAAGGTCGTCATCCACAACATTGAGAAAGACATGCCCGGGGAGTACATGCAGCCGCACCTCATCCACCCCACCACCTTCGACGCCGTCAACCAGCTACAGGCTGCCGTCTTCCGTCGCGAGTGTTCAATCGCACCCGTCATGCCTGTCGTGCTTGGCCAGCTGTCGATATCCGTAGACATCGATGCTAGGCCCGGCGCCGAGATGCTCGTGGCCCTTGATCTGTTCCCAGAAGGGCCTCGTGGAGCATTGGGCAACTCGGTCGCGTATGCGAAACAGGCGGACGGCTCATTCAGCCCTGTGCTCACGGTCAGCGGGGTCAGACTGCAGGTTGTTGGCGAGGCGGATCTGGGCAACAAGACTGCCAGGCAGAAGGACAACTACAGCGTGGAGTGGCAGCCCGACGTGAGCTACCTGACACAGGGCCAGTTCGTGGACCGGGTCTCTGAGTGTAACTTCTTCGATGTTGGTCACGGGACGCTGAGCAAGTTAGTCGCTGAGGATCAGCTGCGTCTCAACGATCAAGCCGCCACCGTTCTGATCCGTCGAGCGGTCGAGCAGCTGGCTGAAGCAGGCGTGTCTGAGGCGTGCAATCCGCACCTCTCCAAACTTTTGGCGTGGATGCAGGAATGGAGCAAGTCTAGTGCTGTAGACAAGCCCCTGAAGAGCATTGACGTAGCCGAGGAAGATCGCCTGATCGAGCAAGCGAAAGGTGACAACATCTTCGGCTTTACCATCAGCCGCCTCGGACCACGGTTCGTGGACATCTTTACCGGCAAGGCAGACCCGCTCGAGCTGCTCGTGGAGGACGACCTACTCGGGCGCCTGTACTCGGAGTACACGCTCTTCAGCTCCCACTACGCCCAGCTAGCTGAGTACATGAGGACCGCCGTCCACAAGCACCCAGACCTTAACGTTCTTGAGGTCGGCGCGGGCACAGGCAGCGCGACGATGCCCCTCCTGGAGCGCATCGACCGCGGCGGGCGGCTGCCCCTGAACGCGTACACGTACACCGACATCTCTTCGGGCTTCTTCGAGCGGGCTCGCGCCAAGTTCGGCCAGTGGGCTGGCCAGATAGACTTCAAGACGCTGGACATCTCGCGCGACCCGGCAGAGCAGGGCTTCGCGGCTGGCGAATACGACCTGATCTTGGCGTCTATTGTGCTTCACGCCACTCCGGTCATGGATGAGACGATGGCGAACGTGCGGAAGCTGCTGAAGCCCGGCGGCAGGCTCGTTCTCATGGAGCTCACGGGGCTTGCAGCTGCTAACAATGCCATCTTCGGCACCCTGGAGGGGTGGTGGATGTCCGAGGACGGGCGCAAGGACGGGCCGTTGCTCACAGTGCAGGAGTGGGATGGCTTGTTCAAGCGCCACGGCTTCAGTGGCACTGACCTAGCCGTTCCTGCGCACCTTGGCGAAGCGTCACACTTGAGCAGCATGGTTGTTACGACAGCTGTGGGACAGGAGCCAGTAATCGTTGATGGTTTCGAGGTCGTGCAAGGGCCCGTTCCCAACACCACGCCAAAAGCGGTTGTTCGTCTTGGGCACTCTAAATCGTCCCCACAGACATCCCTGGGCAACGCGATATGCCAGTCGCTGCGCGATTTGGGAGTTTCCTGCAGTCAGCAGGCATGGGACAGCAGCCTAGCTAGCGAGGCGGACGCGTTTGAGGTTGTTGTCGACTCAGCGGAGCACCCGCTGCTGCTTGAGCCGGACCACGGGACATTCGAGCAGACCAAAGAGCTTTTGCTGCAAGGCAGAAATTTGCTCTGGGTCAGTTTCCAGGAGTCTCCGAACCCGGGCGCCGCAGCTCTCAAACACATGATCAATGGAGTTGCCAGGGTGGTTCGCCGGGAGAACCCCGGGCTGTGTCTCATCACAATTGATGTCCAAGATGGACTGGGGGAGCAGCCTTCTCAAACACCCCTGAATGGTGTCGCAAAGACAGTTGCAGCAATAGCTAGGTCTTCCTTCTGGCCAGCCTCAGAAGACGAAAGAGCCGAAGAATTGGAGTACGCACTCCGCGGTGGCAAAGTGACCATTCCCAGAGTAGTTCCCGACCAACAATTTGCCGCCTATGCGGACAGCCACAACGATCAAGACGACGCTCTTGTCGAACAGCGCTACCTCGACCAGAATCGTCCACTGAAGCTTGACGTAAAGGTCCCAGGCCTCCTCAACACGCTCCGATTTGTGGACAACCCGCGCGTGGCGCAACAGCCACTCGGCGCGGACGAAATCGAGGTGCAGGCACGAGCATACGGCCTCAACTTCAAGGATGTGTTCATTGCGCTGGGCCAGATGCGGCCCGGTGTTCAAATGACAGGTGAGGTAGCCGGCGTGGTGACGGCTGTCGGGTCCGACGCGCAGTCGCTCTGGAAGACGCGTGACCGCGTCGTCGGGCTCATGGTCGACCCGTTCGGGAGCCTGGTACGCGTCAAGGCCAATGCCGCCACAGCGATCCCGGAGTCCATAACTTTCGCTGATGCCGCCTCCATCCCCGTTATCTACTACACTGCTTGGTACTGCTTGACTCAGATCGCGCGATTGGAGCGCGGTCAGACTGTGCTGATCCACGCGGCGTCGGGCGGTGTTGGCCAGGCTGCCATCCAGATTGCGCACATGATCGGGGCCGAGGTCTTCGCAACCGTCGGAAGCGTTGCCAAGAGCAAGCTCGTACAGGATAAGTACGGCGTCAACCCTGACCACATCTTCTCCTCTCACGCCCGGACCTTCAAGAAGGGAATTATGCGCCTGACAGGCGGCAAGGGTGTTGATGTTGTGCTCAATTCACTGTCGGGCGAGTACCTGATGGACAGCTGGGACTGCGTGGCACCCTTTGGGACCTTCCTCGAGATCGGGAAGACGGATATCTACGAGGGCAGCCAGCTCAACATGGCCAACTTCGAGAAGCAGGCCACGTTTGCGGCTGTGGACACCTCGCACATGTACAGGCTGCGCCCCGAGTTTGTGCGGAAGGGACTTGACGAAATCCTTGAAATCATTGATAGGGGCGACCTGAAACCTGTCCACCCTGTGACGACCTATCCAATGAGCCAGATCGAGGACGCGTTCCGTCTGATTGCCGCGCGGAAGCACGTGGGAAAGCTGGTGCTGGTCGCGGACGAGACCACGATGGTACAGGCGCCGAGAGCCAAAGCCGAGCCGCTGAAACTCCGCGCCGATGGAACGTACGTTATCGGTGGCGGCTTGGGCGATTTGGGTATGAGGATGAGCCACCTTCTCGCCGAACGAGGAGCAGGGCACATCGTGACTCTTTCACGGCGGAGTGTCGATGCTGCTGAGCAGGCGTCGTTGAAGAAAGGTATCAACAAGCTCGGGTCCGAACTGCACATCGTCAGGTGCGATATTGGCGACGAGGGGAGCGTCCGCTCTGCTGCCACAGAGATGGCCAAGCTCAACCTGCCTCCCGTACGAGGTATCATCCAGAGCGCTCTGGTGCTCCGTGACCATCCCTTGGAATACATGCCGCTCAACGACTGGAATACTGCCATGAAGCCCAAGGTCCAGGGCACCCTAAACATGCACAGTGTCTTCTGCAGCCCGCGAGACACAGACTTCTTCGTCATGCTGTCTTCGATAGCTAGCATCGTCGGGTCGCCGTCACAGAGCAACTACAGCGCCGGCAACGCCTTCCAGGACGCCTTCGCCCACGCGTGGTACGGTCAGGGCGGGATCACGAGGTACACAACCATCAACGTGGGCGCCGTCGAGGGCTCTGAGCAGATCAAGCGGGCCCTCGAGCTCAACAGCGATATGGCGCGCATGGTTGGCTCCGTGTCATTTGACGAGGTATTCGCCACGCTCGAGTATGCCATGGCGCCGAAACAAGTTGACGAACCACTCAAGCCAACCCAGTGCATCATGACCTTCGACCGTGATTCCATGGAGATGGCAATGGGTGAGACAGCACTGAGCGACCATTTGTTCGACCACGTGCCTAGCCAGAGGAAGCTGGAGAACTCCCTCGGTGGTGCCAGTGGCGGCTCAGCCAATGCGAACCAGCGCGCAAGCCCGGCACAGGCCGTCGAACGAGCCGGGACTATCGAAGAGGCCGAGGAGATTGTCAGCCATGCCGTGGCCGCCAAGTTCACGGCGTTCATAGGAGATGAGGTACCAGACGACCAGTCCGTGGCGTCTTTAGGGCTTGACTCCCTCGTGTCAATCGAGATCAAGAACTGGGTCAAGCACACCTTCAAGGCCCCGCTCCAGACATCGGAGCTGAGCAACGCGTCCAGCATCAAGTCCCTCGCTAAGCTTATCGTGTCGCGGATGGATCTCAATGGCAAGCCTGGTGGTGGTGGACAGGAGCAACAAAAGCCTCCGGCGCGGGAGACAAAATCTGACGCGCACGCAGAGCCGTCACCAAAGCCCGATGCTGAGAACAGCCACGACAACCATATTCCTGGTGGTACCGATGGCCAAAAGTCGGATGCCACCCCTCCACACGATCTGTCTTGCTGCAAGCACTCGACCGAAATCCTCGCCCAGCATCTGCCCGACCTGGACGACGCGCTGGACCACCTGCTCGAAACAAGCGGCCACCTCTACAGTGAGGACCAGCTCGCCATAATCCAGCAAGGAATCTCGGTCCTCCGGCCCGCCGACAGCCCGATCCGCCGCGCCCTCCGCGAGTGGACAGCAGCGAACCCGTCCCCGGACGGGCTAATCAACGGGTGGTACAACGACACCATGACGGACGCCAGATGGATGAGCAACCGCGTCCCGCTGGCGCCGTACCAGCTGAACATGGCCACGCACCGCGACAGCAAAACACCACAGTCGCAGGCCGAGCGGGCCGCTCTCATCGCGTCGGCGGCCTTCGAGTTCAAGCTGGCCGCAGACGACGAAGGCGGAGATGGGGCGGCCATCGAGCCGGTCTGGATTGCGGGAAGACCCGCGTGCACCTTTAGGCAGGTCTACCTCTTCAACACGGTGCGCGAGCCGGGCGACGGCAAGGACAGGCTGGTGACGTATCCCGGGAATGACCACATCGCCGTGTTGAGGAAGGGCCGGGTGTTCAAGGTCACGCTGCGAGGGGAGGACGGTGCGGCCGTGCCGGTGGAGAGGCTCAGGCTCACCTTCGAGGCGATCTTGGAGCGCGTCGCGCGCGACGATGGCGTGTGGAACGGGATTTTGACGTCGGATGGGAGGGACGCGTGGGCCCAGACACGGGCTCGGCTAGCCGCGTCGAGTGTTGCGAATGCTGAGTACCTGCGCGTGATCGAATCGGCGCTGTTCGTGCTCAGCCTCGACGATGGGTGCCCCGAGACGTCTGAAGAGCGGGCGCGGGACGGATACGTCGGTGACGGTGCCAACCGCTGGTTCGACAAGACCCTTCAGTTTTTCGTCAGCGGCAACGGCCGCTCTGGCTTGATCACCGAGCATGGGGCCTACGATGGCATCAACCCAGCTCGTCTGTCCGAGAGGATTGCCAGAGCTATCGATGACTATTCTGGTGGTGATGCAGCTCCAGACAGTCTAATCAAAGGCGATGGGCCTTCCATTAGCAATGTCAAGCTCGAGGAGGTCGTTCTCGAGACCACCAGCGAGGACAAAACTCACATCGAGCTGCTTAGGGGCCGCTTCCTCGAGAACACCTCAAGCGGAGCATACGCCGTCGAGAACTTGACTGAGTTCGGCATCGATTTCCTGCTGCAAGCCAACATGCCCGTCAAGCAGATCGTCGACCTCACCTTCCAGCTAGGCGTGCGCCTCCTGGTCGGGCGAAACCTGCCCACGTGGGAGTCGGTCAGCGTGGCCCATTTCCACATGGGAAGGACCGAAGTCATCCAGCGCGCCCCGCCGGCGGTCGCTGCATTTTGCACTGCCGCAGCGGAGTCGACAACTGCGGGTGGCAGCAACAACCCCGAGCTGATGGCCCTCCTGCAAACAGCCACGAAGCAAATGCACGCCGACGTCCAGGGGGCGCTCGGCGGGCAGCGCAGCCACGTGCGGTACCTGGAGTTGCTCAAGTGGCTGTGGCCATCCGACGCGGGTATTCCCAAGCCGCAGCTCCTGAGCGCCGAGCTGTTCAACGGAAGCCCCTACATCCACGCGCAGAGTAACGCGCTCGAGACGGAGATGGTCATTGACGATTTTGTCAAGTTCTTCCACGGTAACCCCGACGGTTTCTGGTCCATCATGACGCCGAGAAAAGACTCGTGAGTTCAAGCGAAGACGACCATTAATTACTCATCTTGAGACACTCGCTGACTTGCTCCTTCCTCTAGGATCCGCATCTCTCTCACCAGTGGCTCCAGGGAGCGCGTACAGGGTCTCATTGAGCAATTGCACCGTGCTGCGGGCATCGTACGCCGGATCATCCAGGCTTCGCAGGGGCCTCAGAAGTAGTCGTAATGAGGGAAAAAGATATGCAGGGTTTTGTACATAGTAAAATAGACCCACTGCTGCCTCACGAGTGCACATTGGTTGGGAATGGGAAACGGGGTTAATGGCCATGCCAGAGGAAACACCACAGAGCGGCATGTCGATCCTCGGCTCTCGGGCAAGCTTTAACCTCACTCTTGTGCAGGGCATGGTAGCTCCCGCCTTGTGTGATGCTTGAACACCACCGTCGCCTTCCAACGCTCAGCTGCCTGGCATGACAAACGTCATGCACAGGATGGACGCCAGCCCTAGGCCTGACGGAGCACGTCCCTGGCAATCCACAACAAATGCCCAGCTTTCCCGAACAACGGCGTCGGGGTCGGGGCGCAGCGGGGGCTGAAGTTGAGCGGAAGCGACATAATCTACTTCAAAACTCCGACGCCCGGTTCCGCTTCCTAACGCGTGATGTATTGTTGGTGACTGTGGCGAGCGCGATCTCGACACCAACGACCCGTCGTGAACGTAGCAATGCAAAGTCTAGGCTTGATCTCTGGTGCGATATGTATGGATTGGTGGCGTTTACTTCAGGCAACACAGGTGTGTTCATGGTTCACGGCACCCGAACGGTCATCTAGCGAACGTAGGAAATGGTCGCCACCATCTCTTACGAGAGATCAAGACGACGCACGCGTCATATTGTTCCGAGGGCAAATTCATGCGGGGCACGGGCGGGAGGATGTTTGGGTGAAGGTCTCGACGCTGGCTCTCTGGAGTAGCGACGCGGGGCACGGTGGTTTGTGGTTGCGCTTGCGCAGTCAGAGGCGGAGCTGTGGTCGCGCGACGGGAAGGAAAGAAGTTGCATTTGAGGTGTTGAGGTGCGGCCGCATTAACCGGCGAATTAAGATCGTCACAGGTGGAAGACCACAGAAAACGATGCGGTCAAGTCAAGCTCCTTATCATCAGGTCATGAGCAAGCTAACGAGGACAGGAGAATGGAAGGTTGCTCTCCAGGACCCTGAAGTCTGCGAGAAGAGCTGCAAGCCCTGTGGCTGGAGGTGGCCTGTGCGCACGGGCAGGTTTCGACTGGCGCTTGGCAGGGACGGCAGCTTTGCACGCAACCCCTGGCCATTCCTTTGCATGGACTGCGTGATCACAACGAAGCAGTGGACGCGTCGCCATGAATAACAGAGTGCGCGCCGGCCGTGCTTGATCGTGTGGGACATCAGCGTGGCAGTCACGTCTTCGTGGTGGGGCGATCAATTGAAAAACCCTTCTTCGTCTGGCTTGCAAGCACACCAGGACAACGAAAGACGATCAGTCAAGAAAGATGAGGTTCCAAAGATTCCCTAGCCGACCGAAGCCAACTAGGAGTGGTCATGTTATAGTTTTCAACTAGCAAAAACACATTCTCAGGCGAACCTTCACTGAATTGCGTAAAGCCCGTGCACCAGGATGGAGAGAAAAGAAGAAAAAGGGGAGTCGGAGAAGAGTGGGCGGGAGATGTGCAGCCTTTAAGTACTCGTGGCGGCTGGATTCTGCCGCCTGTGCAGACCGGTTTTGACCGCCTTTGGTTTCTAGGCAGGCATAGTGGGGGGCTAGGCTGCTAGGCTGCCATGGCGAGTGAGTCAGCCGGGGCGGTACGTACCCTAGGATCTCAACGTCACCTCGCCAGTACGCGGGCCGGGGCTGCTGTCAACAATCAACAATCACCGATATTAGTCTTGAACCTGTCTTCCATAGCTTGGATATTTTTCAGAGGACACTGGAAGATCTGCGGTTCCTCCAGTCAAATATTTTGTCAAATGAATGTGTTTTTCCCGACGCGGGCCAACCATCCCGTCGGAGTGCTCATCCGTCCCCAGAATCCATCCTTTCCCTACAGTCAAATCCTGTACCAGCTCCAGACTCAGGCTCGAGAGGGACAACCTCAATCTGCACTGCTGCAAAACTACTGAGATGAGATCCAAAACTCCGACTGTGTCTTGTGTGGTAAAATTCGGATGGGGACGCAGTGACAGTTTCCGGTTCCAGAGGACCTCGACTGTCGATGTCACTCAACCGAGCTACCAGCTTTCAAGACATCCCACTCGGGTTTCCTACGTTTCTCTACCACAGTTTGCAAATCAATATGCAAATTTCAACGCCGCAATGCATCTGCCTCTTTCCCCCACTAGCAACGGCAGGCTGAGGCCTAGAGATCTCATCATGCCCTGTGACTTTCCTTCTACGTGTCGTGCAGTTAGACCAGTATCGTGGCGGTGAAATCTTCCTTGCACTTCAGTGTACCTCCGTGGCAGCCTTGTCAGTGGGGTTTCCTCCGTATTCATTGGACCAATGAGCAATCATTTGGCCTGCTTTACGCATGACCAGAGGCCGTGACTGGGACTTCTCGTGGTCGACGGACTTCGACCTCGCTAAGTACTGGGAGGGATCAATCGGACGAGCATCTAGTTTGGCCTTCTCAGTGAGCGATATGCCAATTGAAAATCGCCAGGACGAACCCATAACCCTTCGAGCCATCTACCCTACCAAGGGGTAATGGGATAGTCGCCTTTGGGATAATCGGTTGTCAGCTTTGGGATACTCGGCTTTGGGATAACCCACCTCGATATGATCAACCTTGGACAGTTGGGGCTGTCATGATTTCTCATTTGGTATGTTAAAACCCGAATGGCAACTGTCTTGCAAGTGATACGGTCAACCGACAACAGCGTCTCCCTCGTCTGACTACAGTTTCAGACGCTTGTTGACTTCCTCCCAAGGACCTGGTCTTCGGGCCTCAGCGTCTCCCGTGCTTAGCTGCCCTCGACTGAAACACCGTTTTGACAAATTGTTTCTCTCGCTTCTCACTACCTTCCAACCTTCGACATTGCGCCTCCGGTCTTCCACCGATCAGGCAAGCGTGACATCTGGCAGGAAAGCACGCCTCCTACCATCGCCTCTTCCAATGCAGCATGCACTCAGAAGCAACTTCATGGTCTGACAGCACTTTCATTCCCTGACTCTCGCTTCATCCCTTCCAAAGCAAGCTCCTCACAAGGAAGCAGGGACTTGAACAGCTTAAGTCTTGACTCTTTCCTACCCGAGGCCTTTCCACATTTCCACACATCACATCACATCCCAGACCTCCACAGACGGTGGCCATCCACCACCTGCACTCACCGTTGATACACAAAGATCTGTCTGCAGCACATCTTCGTCGCAAGAATGGTTGCTTCCTCTCCGCCCTCGGCCGCCAGGTACGTGTAACCATCTTCAGATCCAGCCTCTTCGACGGTATCGCTAAAATTAGCAGCATCTGGGGCGACGAACGGTACTCCGATGCCACCATCATCATGGGACAGAAGATCTGGCATGTTCACCGCTGGGTCATCTGCCCGCAGTCGGCGTACCTTGAGAAGGCGCTGGAGGGCGAGTTCATGGTGAGCTTGGCCCCTCAGCCACTGGGCTTCGAGAACCTTTGGAGCCTTCTAACAGACAGATGGACGTCACAGGAATCCAGTGACAAGACCATCAACCTTACCGGCAGCCAGTTCCTCGAGGAGGATGTCGACGGCATGCTGAGATACCTCTACTTCAACGAGCTCGACAACCGCCAGAAGAAAGATCCCATCGCGGCATTCATGGTCGCTGACTACTTCCAGGTGGCGTCTCTCCGCACCGAGGCCGCCGATCAACTGGGCAAGGGAATGAAAGACCTCGCCTCAAAGAAGTTCTTTGTCAACTTCAAAGAGTACTGCCACATCGTGCTTGGCCAGCACCCGGGCACGCACCTGGAGGAGACCGTCATCAAGGTCGTTGCCGACAACCTCTCGATGGTCATGCACGAGAGCGGCGCCTGGGGTGAGCTGACTGATGCGTACCCCAAGCTGGCGAAGAAGGTCCTGGCGGTCATCTGCCCCAAGCCCGCGTCGTTGACCGCCATCAAGCGCCCTGCGGGTGTGGCCTTTGACGATACTCTGCAGTCGGGACGGTATGGCAAGGGCAATGGCTTTCGGCAGGGATCAAATTACTACTGAGGAGGACAGCTGTCATTTGTGGTTTTCCAGCTGTCTTCTTACTGGAAGCCGTTGATACAAGGGGAATCGAAATACGTGCGTTGAATTTTGAGTTGGCCTTTTGATGAGGTGCTCGACAAAAGAAAGATGGAATTTTGATTTGAAGTACTTCTGCGATGCATTGCCATGCGCTGGACTTATGGATTGGAGGAGACTCACTTTTGCTCACCAGCATTGACAGATACGTCGAGTTTCAGACCAATACAACCTTTCATTTGGAAATGGGAGACAGGCTTTGAAGACTCTAGTTTTCATCACCGTCGAACTGCAACAGCAAAACACAATTTGGTCCTCATGACGATTTGGCTTGTATTTCTGAGGGTCGCTTACTGCAAATTATGATTAGGTGCAGGGAGAGGGAGATCCCTTTGTGACTTCTCATATGCAAGAGCAAGCGTTATATTGACGCCAGCCCGCCCTGGAGCCTGCAGGTCATTGCAAGAAAGCGAGGACCTAATGGATTCTCATTTACAAGGAAGCAAGGGACCATCGTACGAAATAATCCAGAATGACGGCTAATCGCTTCAAAATTACCAGGTTCATGAGCTCTGTCATTTTCACGGACACGCGGAAACGAAGCGCACATCAGAAAGATTTTCAATGAATACCTAGGGGGACGTACTATTGAGGCTAACAAAAGAGGTTGTGACGATGTAGATAAGGCGACCACTGTGCTTGATACCGTTTAACAAACTTTGTTTGGCTGATGGTTCCCCAAGTTGATGGCGGGTCAAGATGCCTTTCGACCAAGTTCTTGAAGCAAGTCGGCGTCTTTTGGTGATCGCGGTCGTGTTCGTTCGAACCAAATGCCATAATAGAAAGAGACGGAGGCCAGCAATCCGTTACTCTGAATTACAAAGGTCAGGAGCCATACGGCATCGTTCGTATGTGACTCATCCCCATGCCAGAGTCTACTGATGTAAATTCCGATAAAACCCAATACCAATAGCCAGACGATGCCGTTGAAAATGGCCACACTGAGTGCGAGGGTATCTGACGACCATCTCATCGTGACCGAGTACAGTGAAGATGACCACCCGATTCCGTAAAGTCTTGGCGCAAATGGAATTTTGGTGGTCGTGGTGATGATGCGGGTTTGCCGATCACCCCGGGGAGTGCTGACAGACGACGTCACTGGCTCTGATGGCTACTTTCTGTGTCAGAGGCCTGGCCCGGAATTTTAAATTCAATGAATACGAAGAACTCAGACTGACAGCTGGTAGATGTTTCAGATCCCTGTTGAGCAGGTAGAGGGACAGAAGGACGGTTGGAGATGCTCTGAAGCGTACAGACTGACGGGCCTGAGGGGAAGGATCGTGCTCCCACGGAAGGAAACGATGTTGATTTTATGCTGGGAGACCTGGTGATCTGAACTAGTGTTGCTTGCCCAACAGAGGAGTTTTGAGTATTCAGTGGAATTGACTGCTTGGAGTTGATGTTGTAGGGTTTTCGGTGACAAGATACGCTGATGACGATGGGGAGGACGATGATGTTGGAGGGAAATTCAAGTTTGAAAGAAGCAGGGAGATAAAGGGAACATAGATCGGCAGGTTCCTGTGCGGTAGGAACGGCGTCCTGTCGGGTGCCTTCCGACCTGGAAGGGAGGTACGCAGGCGTAAAGGCAGCTGCCCAGGTGCTGCTGCACAGCGGAAACCACACCAGGTGAAGCCGCCTGTACAGGGACGGGAAGGAGCGCAGCACCTCGGTATCCACAGCGGCCACCCAGGCAGGCGTTTGAGCTCCATTAGAGCTCACTCGTCTTAATGGTGGAAATATAGAGGATGCCGACGCTGTGCATCGTTGGCATCGAACATAAGACGTGGTCAATTCCGCCGGTCCTGTCAAGATTGTCTCTGTCACACGCATCGTCCCAGACATGGCATTCATGACGCCAGTCCCCCAGAGGTCACCACACTTCCATGCTGGATCGTCCGAGTCCCGCTCAACCCCTTCGTCCAACCATCGATCTACCTCTCAACCCTTTCGACGTCGTTCGTTTGTTCCTCGTTCTGTTTCCCATGGATCAGCCCAAAGTCGACTTTCCCAGACCCCAGTCACCCCAACTCACAGCACGGGAACCACAACAGGAAGTGGCCGTCGCTCGCATGCAGCATCTTCTATCGGTGCAAGTGAAGGGCATCAGATCATCTGCGCCGTAAGTGAGGCCCGTGGTGTGGCTCCGTCCGTAGGAATAGCCTTCGTCAATGTCTCCACGGGTGAGGCCGTTCTCAGCCAAATTTGCGACAATCAATCATACGTAAAGACAACTCACAAATTGACGGTATTTGAACCCAGCCGCATTCTTATTGTCTCCACTGCTTGTCCTCCCAATCAAAAGAGCAGCCTCTGCGCCACCATCGAGGAAGAGCTACCAGGCGTACCAATTGTCGCACTGGACAGGAGGTATTGGTCTGAGACAGCAGGCTTGGAATCCATCCAGGCTCTTGCGTTCAAGGAAGATGTTGAAGCGATCAAGGTTGCCATTGAAGGGAATTTCTACGCTACCTGCTCATTCTCAGCGGTAGGTGCCATTCACCTTCAGGAAATGAAGCTCCGAAATCTGATTAGTACAGGTCATTAAATTTCTCGAACTGGAGTTCTCACTCAGAATCTCGGGTCATTCATTAAGAATCCGATATCAGCCATCGGAAGAATCTATGATGATCAGTCTTCCCACCATTCATTCCTTGGAGCTAATACAAAATCTTCAGAATCCTTCATCCAAGCTTTGTCTTTTTGGCCTGCTGAATGAGACCAGGACTCCGATGGGAAAACGAATGCTGCGGAGTAATGTGCTCCAGCCATCCACGCAGACAGATGGCGTCTTGAATCCCCGATATGACGCAGTCGAGGAGCTCTGCACCAAAGAGGATATGTTTTTCGAAGTTCGTAACGCGCTGAAGGCATTCGGCGATGTTGAAAAGCTACTCAGCAAGCTCATTCTCCTTCCCACTGAGCCGTCGTTGGAGGCGAGCGAACAAGCCATCAACGAAGTGTTGATGATCAAATCTTTTGTAGCGGCTGTTCCTGCCGTCTTCAATTCCATGGCCTCGGCTAGGTGTGAATTACTGGTCAAAATTCGAGACCACTGCCGGCCCGGCATAACCAACCCCATTCTTGAGCGGATGGCCGAGGTCATCAACGACGATGTCACTTATGTCACCAAGCCCCTTGATCTTCGAAACCAAAGAGTCTACGCGGTCAAGTCAGGGGTTCATGGATTACTCGATGTGGCTCGCACAACTTACAAGGAAGCAACGGAGGACCTGCACAAGCATGTGGAAGAGCTCAACTCTGAACTGGGCCTCGCGGCAGACCTTAAGTTTGACAACCGGCGCCGTTATTGGCTGCAATTTCGCTGCTCCGATTTCGACAATGGACTCATCCCAAATGCACTCATCAACTGTGTCCGGAAAAAAGAATTCCTGGAATGTCAGACCCTCCAAATGGTGAAGCTCAATCAGCGCATGACTGACTCGGTGGACGAGGTCATCATGCAGAGTGATAAGGTCGTCAGGCGCTTATTGGACTCAATCAGAGCTGATGTCCCTCAGCTCTTCAGGGTATGTGAAAGCATCGCTCTCTTGGATATGCTCGCATCATTTGGGCAAACAGTGACGACACGAGACTACACGAGACCACAACTGAAGGACGCATTGGCCTTGAAGGCAGCTCGACATCCTATCTTCGACTCGGTAGGTCCCCAATCTTGACACAAACGTACTCAAGTGCGCCCAAATCGTGCATCTAACGAGTCAAATTGCCACAGACTCTCGACAAATTCATACCAAATGACTACTATGCGACGGAACAACATGCATTTCAAATCATCACAGGTTGCAACATGAGCGGCAAGAGCACGTACATCCGTACCGTCGCGATGCTTCAAGTCATGGCCCAGATCGGCTGCTTCGTCCCGGCGCAATTCGCATCTTTCACGATCGTGCACAACCTGTTCTCCCGAACATCCACAGACGACAGCATCGAGTCAAACATGTCGACCTTTTCCGTCGAAATGAGAGACATGGCCTTCATCCTGCGCAACATCAACGACAAAAGCCTTGCCATCATCGACGAGCTGGGCCGCGGAACCAGCACACGCGACGGCCTGGCCATCGCCATCGCCATGGCGGAAGCACTAGTCCAGAGCAATGCCCTCGTCTTCTTCGCGACGCACTTCACGGAGCTCGCCCAGGTACTGCAGGACCGGCCCGGCGTGCTCAACCTCCACCTAGAGACGGAAACAACCCTCGCCGCCGACCAAATCCCCAGGATGACGATGCTCTACAAGATCGGGTCCGGCCCCGTGCAAGACGAGAACTACGGCATCAAGCTCGCGAGGGCCATTGGCTTCCCGGAAGCGTTCCTCGATCACGCCGAGGATGCGGCCGGGTTCCTGCGGCGCCAGGCCGAGGCGAAGAGGCAGAGCTCCGAGGCGCGCAAGCTCGCGCTCCGGAGGAGGCTGGTGCTCAACCTGCGCGAGACGCTGCAGCAGGCGCACGACAGCGACATGGGCGAAGAGACGCTGAGAAACTTCTTGCGGAGGCTGCAGGACGAGTTCATCGCCCGCATGGAGGACATCGAGGCGGGTCGTGCTGCTGCCGCCAATGAGATGGAGTCTGAGGCGACGGAGACGGGCTCGTCACCGCCCAGGCGGGAGGAGGCTGATGGTCCGGGTGAGACGGCATCGACTGCGATTTACATCTCGGACGACGGCAGTTCCAGTGACTATGATGCCATGGACATGAATGATTGAGGTGTTTTGCTCCAGTCCTGGGAACCTGGTGGACCTACCCGGCGTTGATTGGTTTTTGATCCCGACACACACGTAGGTACACTCAGCGGAGGGGGAAACGACGGTCGATGCAACACAGTGCTTAGTACAAAGTTCAAATTGCTATGTCATGTTCAGGGGGTATTGCTGCAACTACTATCAAACAATGAAAGGGAAAGGGGGAGAATACTTCACGATCCCATGCTAATTGAGCGCCATGTGCTTGCCCGCTCCTGGTATGAATGCAAGACGAAAAGAATTCGAAAAACGCGGAAAGGCAAAACAAGGCTTCCACTCGACCGATATAATCCAATAGAATTTGTCATCTCCAGCTCCGCTCACTGTTATGACCTCCAGATATGCGTGTCACCTAGACTTAGGGAGCTGGAGTTGCTACCTCCGTTCCTGTCAGCATTACCTCCGTAGTTGTTGTTGTCCGGCTCCGGTCCTGACCCACCTTCCGACGCGGAGGTGGACTCAGGTTCGGCTACCCTTGGCCCCCCCACGATACTCTCTCTCCCCTGCTCGTACCTAAACATCGCATCGTCCCTGTCCGCGTCGCCAGACCCGGCGCTGGAGTCTCTCGCGAGAAGCGGAGGTGGGTCATGGTAGATCCACGGCTGCTCGAGCGGGACCACGAGGCTAGGGTTGATGAACCGCAGACCCTTCTCCTTGTCCTCGTCAACGGTGCTCTTCCGGCGGCGGAGCAGGTCTTGTGGTGGGTGGCGCCCGGGCCCACCGAAAACTTCGTCATGCACGACGCTGCCCTCCTCGTCACCGGGAGAGCTGGTGCCGCTGCCGCTGCCGCTGCCGTTGTTCCTGCGGCGAGCAGACTGTCGTTGGCGAATAGACCGCAAAGCAATGTAGTTGGTCAGCGGCTCGAACTGGCGCTTCCAGTAGTATGAGTACCACACAGTGCCCATAACCAAGGGGGCCACGAGGAAGGATGCGAAGAATGCAAGCTGCAGGGAAAGATATCCCGCCATGGTGACTTGGAAGACTATGAGACCGAGAACCATGCGGTATGAGATTATGCGCCACGCGCCGCCGGTAGCGTGCTGGGGCTGGTCCATGGCGTAGAGCAGCTGGTACTTGTAGGTGAAGTAGCCCAAGGTGAAGTACACGACTCCTACTGCCAGGACAATGTAACCGCGCGGCAGGACGGAGTAGACCAGGCACAAGATGAAAATGAGCAGCGACGTGGGCAGGTAGAAGCCGTAGCTGAAGTATGGGGCCGTGGTGAGCGTTGCGTAGTCGCGGGGAGTCTTTGCGCCGAGGCGGTTGATGGGATACAGGGAGACTGCGCCGAACTCAAGCAGGCGGAAGGGAAATAGGCCTACACCTTGAAGCATGATGAAGTTCAGGTAGAAGACGTTCAGGTTTTGGATCTGCCGAGCGAGCTGCTGAGCGATATAGGTGGTGTCCTTGAAGGAGTCGCGGATGACGGTCCAAATCTGAGTCGCAGTACCGAAAACGGTGAAGACGAGGAAAATGTTGAAGAAAGTGAAGAAGAAATTCTTGGACACGATAGACAACTCGACTTCTCCCTGGGAGAGCATGCCCTGACTGTTGGAGAGGTAGTCATAAAGAAACGGAATGGCGACGTTGAGAAGTGACACCACGGCCGTTGGCAGGCCGGTCTGCACGAGAGCCTTGATGACCTCATGGTCGTTGAGGAAATCGGCCAGGTTTGGAAAGACCCTTTTGATGGTACAGAGCGACAGAAGACCAGCAATAGTGGCCACAGGGATAAGCCAGAGAACCGAGAGGATGCTGATGAAGATGGTGATGATCCACGACTGGATGACCCTGCTCTTCCTAGAAGCATAAGTGTTGCGCCATACGACATCCGAAGGGGCCGGCGCATATTTTGTTAGGAGCTGGCCTGGACGGGGGTCGATGAGTGCCTGGGTGGCCATTTGACAGGCCGCAATAGAGTCCATTGTCACAAAGGCCTGGTCGACCGGCTGGTACTCCTTCTTCCGAGCCGCATGAATCTGCTCATCGAGTTGCCGGAGCTTCTCCTCGTAGTAGTCGATGGCGTCCACCTTCCTGTGCCTCAGACGGAATGGACCGTACCAGACGAATGTCTGGGGACGTGGACGGTCAATCCAGTGGTGATGGGCAGCACCGTTGCGACCGCCGCCCAGGAGGCTCGTGCGTTCGCCATCTTGGGCCTCCTCGTCAATGACCGCCGACTCATCCTGAGGGGCGACGGCGTTGCTGACGAGCCTGTGTCTGTCATCGAGACAGTTTTTAGACTTCTGACCCAGGTACACGCTCCAGGTCTCCTCGAGCTTGCGCAGGGTTCTGGCTCTTGCAGCAACGAGGTCATCCAATTCCTTCCAATTCCGGCACAGGGTCACACTCTCGACGTTGCCGATCTCCAGCTTCTCAACCAGCTCCTTAAGCTTGGCCTCGTCGCGCAGCTCGCGAGGCATTCCAGAGAGCTTGAAGGTCCTGTCGGTGATGGTACTCTGAGTGCCGAGGTAGTCCTGTCGTATCTTGATGACCTTGAAGGTCTCCTTGTTGAGGAGGTGGATGGTGAGGAGGGTGAAGAAGTAGGTGAAGACGAGGTAGGCCCAGAGGTATCCCATGTCATAATTCCAGCTGTTGTCGCTATCATCGTCGGGTTTCTTGGGGGTGTCTTCGGGGGAGTACCGCCGGTTTATGGGCTCGAGGACGGTGGCGGCGAAGAAGAAGAGGATGGCGAAGAGCTTGATGGAGAGCTTGAAGAAGGCGAGGAGCTAGGCGGAGCTTTTGTTAGGACTTGATTCTCGTGATAGAATGGGGCAGGCAGGCGAGTGTGGTGCAAAGAGGAACACGAACATACCACGAAGGCATCGAGACCAGCTGAGGCCAGGACTTGTTCCTCGGTGACCTTGTAGAGGGCGGGCATCCACCCGAAGAAGCTGTCTGGCAGAGGAGGCAGGCCTATCTGGAGGCCGAATTGGCGGCGTCTGGCGGCATACAACGACTTCCATCGTGGACGTAGGACCTATTTTGACAGCTCTCAGCATCATCACTAAGGACCGGCGACGGGGACTTGGGTAGTCTCGACTGGACTTACACAGAAGGCAATGAAGGCGGTGGACCCGAGGGCCAGCGAGATGACAAGCTGAACGTATGTGTCCTTCTCGCCAGGCTGGACAAACTCGTTACCGCTGCCGTCACAGCTGCCCTTCTTGCCCTTGTTGGGGTCGTAGAAGTCCATGATGGCTGTCGGTGTGGTTGTTGATGCGGTTGTGGTCAGCAGCAGGGGCAACAGCAGCGGGACAAAATCATCGGCGACAAAGACGACGAACACGCCAACATTGTCCTGTCTTCCCGTGTCGCGTCCGAGGAGAAGCCGAGTCAAGTCGAGCCCAGTGGAATCGGATCGTATCCAGCCAGGGCCAGTCAACAAAAATTCTCGTCGACGAGAGCTCCAGTTGTCGCAGCTCCCCTTGTTCGTGCCACTTGCTAACTGGCTCTCAGGGCCTTCCAGAGCTCCTTCCGTCGCGCGTCGTGCATGAGCATGCGGATCCCATGCTATGACGTGGTTGGTCCTGAACGGGCCTGGTCCCTGCATCTTGCTTGCCGTTGACCTCCGTTTTGGGATGGGGGTCACATGTTAACAGGTTGGCCGCAATGCGATGTGTTTCTGGGATACTGCACTACTCCCCCTGCCTCAGCCACGACTGAGCCACCTTCTGCACCCCGCCAATGCCGCTGTCCGTCTGTTGGAGAGTTTGCCTCCACTTTCTTTGCCCCGAGCAAGTGAGCAATGCCGCCCCCCTGCCCTGCTCTGCTCTTCTCCGACCTCCCGAGACTTCAGCCCAACCGATCTTCTTGCAGAACTACAGTACCACTGCAGCCCGGCAGATGCCAAGCCCTGCCCGGTCATTGTCGACGAGAAGAGATCCGGCTGGATAGTCTGTGTGCGACGCGTCTCGCCTCGTCATCCGGTCTTATTCCATTGCCTAGCATCTGTCGTTCCTCGCGGCTGGATTTGCCGGCCAGGCCTCTATTTTAGGCTTACCGTCCTGGCCAGAAGATTTGGCCCAAGACGAAACCATGGCCCGTAGAGGAGGATGGGCGCATCAGAGGCAGCCTGATTTCTGACCCGACCTTCCAGCCAGACAGACGGAGGAGTACGCAATCTACGCCACTCCACCTCTGTGTGTCAAATGAAAACAAACCGAGCCCAATATGCGAGTACGCAGCACCAAGCGAGGCAGCCTGTGACAAGATCCTCGCTCGGGCGCAGCCGTGTGGGTGGCGACTTTTGCACGCTTCTCCAGTATTCCCAGTCTTTCTGGTCTTGCAGCGTGCCAAGGTGATTACGCAGCTCTGCACTCATGGCAGGGCCCTCCATACACTGAGCATAGCCCTCTTCTCACCGCGACAGACCAGTCACATGCCATCATTTCAGCCTTCAAGTGAGCTTCTCCCCAGTCAGACACCTTCTTAGCTCTGTCACTGCCCGTGGACCCTTGGATCTTGGTGGGGCCCGTCTTATTCTGCCCTTCCTCCGACCCCATGGTCAAGCTTAAAAACAAGCTGCCTCTGATACATGCATCTTCCTCGACCCCAAACGACGTGGCAAGTGGAACGGCCTTTTTAAGAACCGTCGTCATACCCTACTTCTCCTAGGTCGCTGTCCTGCTTTCTCACCTGGTTCTTGTCGCTTGTTCCCTTCTCTTGATTTTCCCTTCTTCACATTTCTCAACATCCTCTGCCCACGCTGTTTCCCCATTGATGAACCTCAGAATGGGATCAGCCGGCAACATGGATCACTCGCTAGATTCTGCCCTCGACACGCAGGGCCTCGCCGACGAACAGCGCGGTCTCCTCGAGCTCATCGACAAGCTCCAGTTCGCACAGCTTGACAATGTCAAGCTGCCACAAATATGCGTCGTTGGCGACCAGTCTGCCGGTAAATCCTCAGTCCTCGAGGCCATCACCGGCACCCCGTTTCCTCGAGATGCAGGCGCCTGCACCAGATTCGCCACCGAGATCCGCTTGCGACGGGCGCCGGAAACCAGTCTGAATGTCTCGATCATACCAGACAAGAACCGAGACCTGAAGGCACAGGAGGCTTTGCGCAGTTTTGGCGGGAATGTGGACCACAACATGAATTTTGAGCAGCTCATGAGATATGCAGTCGACCTGATTGCGCCCAAGAACATTCCTGGTCGTTTCGCTGCCCGGGACATCCTTGTCGTTGAGAAGCGAGGCCCCGATATGCCCCTGCTGACGTTGGTCGACTTGCCCGGGCTTGTGCGCAACGCGAACAACGACCAAAGCCTGGACGACATCAAAACCATCGAATCTTTATGCGAGCGTTACATGAAGAGTTCGCGCACAATAATCCTCGCCGTGGTCGGTGGAAACAGCGATTACGTCCAGGCGCCAATTCTTACCAAGGCGAGACAATACGACCCCTCAGGATCGCGCACCATCGGCGTTCTCACCAAGCCCGATCTCACCGAGTCCATCGGTCTCGAAGACAAGTTTATTGATCTCATCAACAACAAGGACAAGGCCAACTACTTCCAGCTCGGGTGGTATGTCCTTCTCAATCCTGGTCCTCGCGAGGCCGGCCAGCCCTGGCCGACGGGACACGAGCGCCGTCAGAGGGAGGAGGAGTTCTTCGGCCGGGGCAAATGGCGCTCCCTGCCCGAGTCTATGTGCGGCGCCGATGCACTGAAGCAGAAACTGAGCGTGCAACTTCAGCGACACATCGGTCGTCACGTCAAGACGCTTCGCCGCCAGATCCAGAAGGCTTTGGACGACACGGAGACGGAGCTTAAGTCGATGGGCGAGGGCAAGGACACGCCGGAAGAGATGCGGATAGAACTCGTGGAGCTCTTCAGCGCGTCAAAGGAACTCGTCATCCCTGCCGTCTACGGTTTCTACAAGAACCCTCCTGGCAAGAACTTCTTCCGCTCCACTGCTGACCCGCGAGGCACACCGGCGCAGAACCTACGAGCTAGGGCCGCTGAGGAGAACGACTCCTTCAGCAGCCGGATCAGGGAACACGGTCGGAAGTTCGGCTTCTCGCATGCACCAGCGGGAGGCAAGGACCTGTCGGAGGAGCAAAAACAAAACTACGTCCGCCAGGAGGTCCAGACTCTTCTCAACCAGATTCGCGGTTCTGAATTCCCTGGTGATGCCAAGCCTCGAGCTGTGTACATGCTTTTCCAAAGCTACTCTGAGTATTGGCCCAGGATGGCACAGGAGCACAAGGATAACCTCGGCGTTGTGTGCAACGAATTCTTGTCCGAGTTGATCGACTACTCCTGGCCGAAGCGAATGCGCGAGCCCCTTCGGCGCGAATTCCTCGATCTGCAGCTAAAGCAGCTCATGGAGAAGGCCCAGAAGGAACTCGAGTTGCTCTCGCAAGACATGCACCTCGAGGTTCAGCCATACGATCCTGAGTACGAGGAGAAGCTGCGTTCGTGGCAGGCCAGGTCGTTGAGCGAGGAGGGAGCGCCGCAGTGGTCCGAGGCGCAGGAGGTGCTTGAGAAGATGCTGATATACTACGAGTTATCAGCAAAGTCCTTTATCCGCAACACCATCGTGCAGGTGATCGAGCGGCACCTTCTGCAGGGCATGTATAACATCTTCGAGTCTCTGCACGTACTCAAGATGAGCGAGGAAACCATCCTCGCCATCGCGGCCGAGAACAAGCAGACCCGCGAGCGCAGGATCCTCCTCAAGAGCCGGAAAAAGGCGATCGAGGAAGCCAAGGACATCTGCGCCGGTCTAGCCATGCGCAAGGAGCTCAGGGCATATGCCAATGAGGCTGATGATGACGAGGAGACGAGCGATGAGGATGGTCCGCCAAAGCGTCGACCGAGCTACAACGGCAGCCGACAACCAAGCACCGCTTCTGCACCGCCGCCCCCGAAGGCCAGGACGCAGAGGCCGCCTGCGCCGCAGCAGCAGGCGAGCCGGCCTGAGGTCCACACCAACGGCATCCTACCGGCATCGAACAACCCTTACGCCAACGGCATGAACGGCGAGCACTACAACTCCCATACGCCGACACCAAGCAGCAGCAACAACAACAGACGAACGGTAGAGATCGAGCCAGAGGAGGATTTCTATAGCGCGCCAACATCGGCGCCTCCCCCACCTCCCCCGAGGCCTGACAAGGTCAGGCCCGGGTCGGCCAGGGAGCATGATGATATTTACAGCGGAGACAGTAGACGTGACTCCTCCTCAGGTACGCACCAGCGCCAGGGTTCCAGGTCCGCGGGATATTCGCTGACATCGTCGCAGCTCCGCGAGATGAGCACGGGTACCCGGCGGTAGGTACCGCGCAGCAAGCACGAAGGGGTGGACAGATCAGGAAGATCTTGGGACGAGTCTAAGAAGCTAGATGTATAGAAAGAGCATGGAGAATGGGATATTCTATGGTTTGTTCGACGATCTTGAAAGGTTTTGGGCTCTCTACTGTATGGTGCTGGGGTTAGGATTCTTTTGGGATACGGGTTAACAGAAGGATCATGTGGGACATGACTTTGGATTTCTAGTGATTGCATTTGAAACCGTAGATTTCTTTCGAACCAGACTACTAAACGAGCAGCTGGGACAGACTTGATGATGGGCGTGAAGAACATTTGTGAACCTTGAAGCCTGGAACCGTGTAAGTGCTGCCAGGCGAATCCGTAGAAATTTATACAAATGAAGTAAGAGCAACACTAGTCCATCATTATATGGCTTTGCCATCCTGAAAATGCAGTGAGGCCGATAAGTGTATTATGCGCGATACTACTCTCGTCGTGCATCACCAACTCAGTGGCGGTGATATGACAAATCACTCCGTCTATTCCATGAGTGCGCTCTGTGCATAATTAGTTATGCAGTCTCAGATATCGGGCGGGTAAGCAGGTCAACATATAGTTCAAAGAACCTTGCGTTGTCAATCCCAAACAGCACAGATGAGACACCCACGACACCGAGACCCGGATACGGGTCTTCCTCCCAAACAAGCCCTTTCCCATACTCAGCACTAAAATCGCAGTTCACATCCACATACAACGACCGCACATCCAAGTCCAGTCTCTCATCATAAAGCGACGCCAGCGCGACCGTATCATAGACATATGGCCACCTCTCCACATCTCCAAACAGCGCCGTGACAGCCGTAGCCGGCTCGTGGCCAGCGACACGCTCATATGTCTCGTTAGAAATGGCAACCGTGTCGGTGACGTCCAGCCCGACGATCTTGCGCTCCGCAAACCCGGCCCGCAGCACTGCCCGCGCCGACTCAGCGTCGAACCACCAGTTCGTCTCGCCCGCGCCGCGGTACGCGTTCCCGGGGACGTAGGACTGCCCGCCCATTATTACGACCTCCCGAACTAGCGGGATGATCCCCGGGTCCTGGGTTATGGCGAGCGCGATGTTGGTCAGAGGCCCCAGGGCGAGTAGGGAGACCTCGTGCGGGTGGGAGCGGACAGCCTCGATTATGAAGTCCACGGCATGCTGGGACTTCGGCACCGTCGAGGCCGCGAAGCCGTCCGGGGGCGCGACGAGGGCTTGCGAGCCCGGTGGGGACAGGTACGCGCCGACGTATTTCGTGGCGTTGCCGAAGGTGGCGCGCTCGAGCTGGTAGGCTTGGTACGTGTGGAGGAAAGGGGCTGGGGCGCCTGGGTAGATGCCGACCTCGTGGGATATGCCCATGCGCTCGACGGCTTTGAGGGCGTCGGAGACTTCCTGGTCCAGGTACTGGTTGCCTGTCACGATGGTTATGCCGAGGAGGTCTAGGTCGCCTGCTGCGTGCAGCTGAGCCGCCATCGCGAAGGCTTGGCCATCGTCGCCGATTGTGTTGAAGTCCGTGTCGAGTATTACTTTGGGCGGGCTGGTGGTGTTGTTCTTTCTGGAGGTTGCGTGTGGACTTGCTGTGGTGGCGAGGGTGAAGAGGCCGGCGCCAAGCAAGTGGGACGCCTTCATGTTGGACTTTGATGGATGCGCCCGGCTAGTAGACTACTTAAGAGTCTATGCGAACATGAACAGATTTGCCAATCGCGTTCTCTTATGTACAATTCGTGCACTTTCACTACATTTGTCATATCGGCGTGATCGGTGCTCCGGCCCACCTCCAAGTGCGTGGCCCTTTTCAACTTCCGTTGATGACTCGTTCACACTCTTGACACCCCTCCTTGGCAATGGGACACCATCAACGGGGCTGGACTCTTCAAATAACCTAGTGCTTATGACGTATTTGACCGTTCGAAGATATGCGGGAAGACTATAGGCTGAAAAATGAAGTGGCTTGTTCTGTCCCCGCTTTCCTTGCTACCTTTTGATACTGCTCCTCCTCGAATATCGCAACTCGGAGGGGTACTAGTCTAGGTACCGACCCACGCGTATCTCGTGCGATACAGATCTTGGGAACCGAACTCAGCGTGCTTGAACAGAGTCGAAGGCGATGGTAGTAGAATCGGTTGATCTATCATCGATTGTTCTGATCGTAGCAAAGCTGCGGGCACCTAGGTTTTCAAGTTACCTTGGGAAGCCCCAAAAACAACAATTACAATTCACAAGCTCTTTATAATCGCAAACTCGCAGGACAGGCTCGCTCATTTTGGCACGTTGCTCATTGGCCACAGCAAGTCAAGGAAGTGTGCGCCATACATACCTAGGATACAGCCAAATTGACAACTACTATACTATATTAGCCCGATTCCGGCTCACGCTGTTGCGCACGAAGCAGTGGCAAAATAGGGCATTTCCCGAAGATTTATATAAGACCAAAAGTGGGAAATAATGTACAAGCCGCTTCGCCCGAGCATAGTTGTCAGGAGGATGTGAGTGGATCTAGGCTTGGAGAAATAATGCCTCTGTGGACTTCTTCGTCACTTTCTAATCTTTCTCGGGTGCACTCAAGCAGTTGGTTGAGCCAAGCCAATCACGCAACGACCATTACTTCTGTACAACTCCGTGGAATACAGGTACGACAGGGGCCTTCCTGCGTAATTGGTGGACCCTGGAGATATGAAGGACGTAGGCTATATTGGCGAAGCTTCCGAGGTCCCGAAGGTGTCCAGTCCCACATTTCACTTTTATCTACCGAGCAATGCGGCCTCATTCCGTGGAGTTGGACACCAAGCAATCTCATCGGTTTCCGGGTGCAACACAAAACACGTCAAGTTCGTGTGGTTCGCCATCAGTATCCGTGATTTGAGGGCTCCGTACAATTTGATGAAACACGTGATAGAGTTGCTTCTCTCAACAGCGATTCACTGGCTCAGTAGCCAGTGGATAGTAGAAGAGGATAAAAAAATTGGGTGCATTAGATTTGATAGAGTGCTATAGAGGCTTTGTACCACTGGCATGGCTTCTATGATGCATCGATGTTTCTATCTTCGACCGGCTATCGCTATTTGGAACCGCGGTCATTGGCCAAAAGTTCCCAGAGTACTAGTGAGCGACATGTTTCAGCAGCACTCTCTAACTTGATGTTTGATAGTCATGGGGCCGCGGCCCTGGAGTGACGGGGCCGACCAAGATTTATGTGCGGACTAATAAAGCTTTTGTCGGAGAGTGCGGAGCAGATTACGGCACCGATTTGTTCCCGTCTTATCGGTCTTTTCCGAAACCTGGGGTTTGCGGGGAAACAGCGGCTATTCCCTGGAAGCTTCCGCCCGCAAGTCCACCCCATGGGGATAGCCTCTCCATGGAACTGTCCGCGGGACAGTTCGACTAGTTAGCGAATAAGTCGCGCTGCTTTCAAATCACGTTGGCCATACCTGCGAGTGTACAAGTATGCATACGTATATAAATCTACCGGGTGCTTCCTTAATCACATCTCCCGATCTTTTCAACAGTGCATAGCGCGTTCCGTCAATTACATACAGTATGGCTATCAACGTGAACAAGGAAAAGTCCTTCGACAGGTCCCAGCTGGACGATTCTCAGTATGGCCTCACTTCGTCGTGGGCTCACCATTACTCGCCTCCCGAGACTGCCCGCCAGGGCCGCTTTCAGGGCGAGTTGACGAATCTAGTTGTCTACGGCGAAGTGCCAAAAGACATCGACGGCACGTTTGTCCGTATGATTGTCGACCCTTACTATGAGCCTCATCCGAAGAACGGGTTCGTCGAAGGTGACGGCAATATCTGTGCATTCAGATTCCACAATGGCAGGGTTGATATGAAGCTGAAGTATATTGAGACAGAGCGGTAAGCACAAAGCTTGTTCCTTCATGACACTCCCCCGTCTGTTGTGTCTCCAAATTTTCCAGAATGGATTTAATCAGGCCTCTTGGCAGGTACTGATACATATTAGACTACTGCTTGAACGCAAGGCGAACCGGCGGCTTTTTGGGATTTACCGAAATCCTTATACAAACCACCCATGCGTGCGAGTAGCAAATGACTCGACGGGCAATACCAACATCGTTTACTGGAACGGGCAACTCCTTGCACTAGCGGAGCGTGGGCTACCGTGGGCCATCAACCATGATACCCTTGAAACCAAGCGGTACAACCCATTCGGGGACCAGGTGAACTCGAAAACTTTCAGTGCCCACCCAAAAGTCGACCCGTACAGCGACGAGCTAGTTTGTTGGGGCTACCAGGCAAAGGGTCTCGGGACTCTCGATATTGTCACCTATTCTGTGGATTCCAAGGGCAAGATCTCAAACCAGAACTGGTTCAAAGAGGCCGCAGCTACATGGCCGCACGACGCGTGGGTTACCGAGAACTGGATCATCCTAGCATCGATGCCCTTCCGGGTTAGTTCCGACGAGGAGTTAGAAAATGGTTCTCAGCACTGGCAATACGTTGAGGACTGGCCCAGTGGTTTCATAGTATGCCCGCGCAACCCAGACAAACCTGCCCACCCTAGCTGGAAGCCAGGGGAGACCCGTCGATATACCTGGAACAACGGGCTCATTATTCATACGGGTGCTTCTTGGGAAGAAAAAGATGGGAAGCTCGCTCTCGAGAGCCACTACGTCAGCACCAACATGATCTTCCCCTTCTGGAACCCACCAGACATGAAGGTCCCAAAGCCAACGGGCAGCTACGTACGCTGGACCCTCGACCTGAACCAGCCGACAGAGAGCAGGGTCGCCGACCCAGAGGAGCTGATGGCGGCGCTGTGCGACTTCCCCAAGACGGACGAGCGGTTCCTGACGCGCAAGCAGCGCTACGTCTACATCTCGGCCATCGACGCCGGGAAGCCGCCAGAGCCGCGCCCGAGCTTCAACTCGATCGTCAAGCTGGACACGCAGACGCGCGAGGCGCTGGTATTTGACGTCGGTGGCCTCGCCTCCAACGTCGCGGAGCCCGTCTTTGTCCCGCGGTCTGATGACGCGCCGGAGGGCGACGGCTACGTGATAGCCTGCGCCTATCGGCCGGGCGCGGTCAACGGGGAGCTGATCATCCTGGATAGCAACGACTTCTCCAAGCCCTTGGCCTTGGTCAAGTTGCCGTTCCAGATGCGTGACCAGGTTCACGGAAATTGGGTGCCTAACCCAAACCCGGGCAAGCCGCTGCCGTTTTTGTCGGGGCCTCCGAAGGACGTAACTGCCAGTGATGTCGGCCCGCTGAATCGGTTTGGGCCTAGATAGTTCGAGAATAGCCTGAACTAGATTCAAACCAATAGCTTGCGCAGTGTTGTACAATCAATTGCACCCAAATTGACTGATCCGCGGACTTGAAGCATTTTCTCCATCATAAGACCTGGCAGAACCAACAGATATATTGGGAATGAGCGTAACTCACTTCCGAGAGGTACGGATCTAGTGCGACTGCTTCGCACCCTTGTTGTCCGCTGAGTTTCATAGATGGCCTCGCGAGTGAGACTTGATAATGCTGAGTCTAGGGCATTCCGAGACCTTCGAAGCTTTTTGTGCGGGAAAGCCGCGCATCAGGTCATGTTTGGAACCACTCGTGACGCAGTATCTCCTCCGCCGAGGGACGCTTGGTCGGGTCATGCTGAAGAATCCACCGCAATAAATGCAATATCTGCCTCTCTTCGACTTCATCTATGTTCTCTGGCTTGTTCCGCCTGAACTTGTCCTCCAAGGGCTCGCTGAGCCGCACGCGGGCTAATTCATCTTGGGAACTTGAAGTGACCTCATCATCATCATCTGAAAATGTGGACTCACCGTCGTCCGGCTCGGAAGGCCCATCTTCGCTCTCGCTATTTGAGGATACACCGCCGTCCAGGGATTCATCACCTTCGGGATTGTAGGTTCTCCTAGAGACAGCATCGAAATAGCAGGGTCCACGTCTCTAGGCATCGAAGACTGGCTCGGGAAGTGGGCCGATCACTTCGGTCAACTGGATCAGGTGTACGTCATCGAGCGTTTCGCCCCTGGCAAACATATCGGATACCATAAATAAATTTGAACCGGTCAGGAGTTCAAAGGCTAGACATCCGAAGCTCCATATGTCGATACCTGCCCCGATGGTGGTTGTGAGCCTTAGTATTGTCTCCGGCGCCCTGAGGTAATCGGGAGTGACAATCCTTTCCGGCATCTCCCCACAGGGAAATGCTGTAGTACATTAATTTTAGCATTTAATTCCTCAACACTGGACCTGTGGTCTCCCAGAGCATTAAAGAATACTGACCTTCGCTGATGTCCGTTAGCTTAGTAAGTGGATCTAGCTCGGTGGAGACATATGATCGAAGATTTGCTGGCCGAAGGAGATACGGAGGTGCCCAGAGTCCTTTTTGCCATCGAGCCTCTCCAGGAGCCTTGCTTGGTCCACAGGCTGGCGTAACCTTTGCAAGGAGTCGGCAGTGTACTCGGGAAGGAGGACGTTGACGAGGATATTTCCTTTGTGAACATCGCCATGCACAACCTTGTTGCTGTGTAAGAATTGCAAGCCACAGAGCACGGCCTTGAGGATACGTTTCGCGAGGTGTTTTGGAAATCGACGGCGGAAGTCATCGTCGAAAGGATGGCCGACTTCGAATTCTTGCCAGCGGAGCATGTCGGACAGGTTAGGCCCCATAACTTCGAGGACGAAACATGTATGCTGGCCATTCGGGCCAATAAGCTCGAATGAGGTCAATAGCCCATCGAGGCAATTCGAACAATCCAGTTCTGCGCTGCCCAGGCGTCTGTATAGGCTCAGTTCTGACTTTGCGGACTGACTCACGCGCGCCTTGAGGATCTTGACAGCCACAAAAGTTCTTGACCTTGCAGATAATGGTGGCTGTCAGTAGACAAGCAAGGCTTCATCCAAGTGGAGCAGGAGGCTACTAACCAGCTGTCGGCAGCGAGCCAGACGGTGGCAAAAGAGCCGTATCCGAGCTTGCAAAGAATCTCATACCGACCGTTCAAGATGTCCCCAATTAGGACCGGGTGGTATCCTCCGGGACGACAAGACTCTCCCCATTCACAAGGAGTCCCATTCTCATGGAAGCGAAGGTGGCTGTCCATGCAGTCTTCGGAAACCGTCCACGACGACGTGGCTGGACGGTCTGACATTTCTGAACTTACAGTGTTGACTATGCGGCAGCAGGGTGATGACGGCACCGGGCGCGGTGGTGCAGAAGGTAGAGCGATGATGGACGTAGACGGAGCTTTTTCATGAAGGGTCATGGGGGAGAGTTACAGGACAAAGTAAGAGCTTTGCAAGACTCGAGGCGTGCCTAGTGGGTGCCTTGCTGCTCCAGCCTCATAGACTGATCATGACAAATTGTTGGCGTTTGGGAACCCGTCGCATGCGCCGCAGCGAGGGCCCACTGCCAATCGCAGGCGAGGATTGGGGTTAGCGTTCATTCTACGTGGAGGGCTGCCTCGATGGACCGGCCCGCATGTGTCTTAAAGTTTATCAAGGTTGTTTTGATTTCCAGGGGCAGACTACTCGGACCCCTTTTTGCTGCACTTAGCTTGTCGCTGCGCTGAGCTCATGGCTAAACTTGGCTGGCCTACCTTCTTCTCACACTGCCCGAGTATTCATTGGTATTCTTATCGCGGTTGTAATAGTGATTTCGCCGTACTTAAGTAGTAGCCGAGGATTACGAGTTCTTGAGAGATAAGGCGAATGTAGTGATAAAGAAACTTTGGGTATATCAATTGATTGATCCCTATAGGAGAAACTTATTCTGAAAGATTCCAACTCCCAGCTAACCCTGAATGGGTCTGGATGACTAGGACGGGCTCGCCGGAGGTTTCTTCATGCACCCGGCCGAGATGTCACGCCGTTTCCGAAGTATATTAAACAGCTGGCAGCTTGAAACCACTGCCAAGGAGCTAGCAGCACATGTTCGTTCCTGTTTTGTGGACTTTGGACAACCGCATCTGGCATGTCGTCAGGTTAATTAAGCCCAGAGCCTCCTTTAACAACATCTTTACTCTCAATTGCAGGGTGAACCACGCCCCATCCACCGGAACAGTTCTTCTAGATATGCCAAAAACTATGCAAAGTTTCTAGCAGTTAAATCTCAACGCACAAGCCGTGATTGCAATGTGACCAGGTTCCCAATTTGTGGGGCCAGCGAGCCTGGTGTTGCTGAACAAGATTTGATCACACCACAGGGGGGAAGCGCAGACTGCAGGCTATCAGCCACGGGTTGCATCGCCTTGGGTCAGGAGGGCCATTGCATTGGGAGACCATAAAAGCTGCGAAGATGTACACAGAAAACAAAACGTACGAACTCGATTTCTCTTCATCCACTCTTTCCCTGACATTCATTCAAGAAACTTGTTTTACTTTCCATGACGACGACTTAAATTGATCTGTTCCGACATCCGTTCACATTTTCGAAGAAGACCACTCATTTTCAACCATGAAGACTCTTGCTGCATTCACCACCACCCTAGGTTTTGTCTCACTGACAACATGCCATTACACCTTTGATCAGCTTGTGGTCAATGATGAGCTGCAGGGATCATCCAATACGTACATCCGGAAGCATCAGAACTCCTACATGCCGACCAAGTTCAAGAATTTCCCCGAAGGATCCATCACTCCTCTTGACAAGGATTTCTCCGCCAACAAGGGGGCTGTAGCCTCATCTGAGGTGTACACCGTGTCAGCGGGAGACAAGATTGGCCTGAAGCAAGCCTACGGCGGAACTGGTATGAAGCATCCTGGGCCGACCCAGGTGTATGTCAGTCCTGTCGACGACGCTACCGTCACCGACGAACAGTACAACGGAGAGTGGTACAAGGTGCACCAATCCCTGCTGTGCACCGCCGGCGACGCAGAGTCTCTCCGTTCAACTGCATGGTGCAGCTACGGCGAGGATCGCGTCTCGTTCACCGTGCCCGAAACGCTGCCCAACGGCCAGTATCTCGTCCGTGGGGAACACATCGGTCTGCACGGCGCTCACAACGGGGAAGCCGAGTTCTACTACGCGACAGCACAGTTGGAAGTGATGGGCAACTCTGCAACCAGCATCCCCGGGACTCCCGTGAGCATCCCGGGCGTCTACCAGTCGACCGACGACGCTGTCAACTTCAGTCTCTGGGGCACGTCGACCTCGTACGACCTCATTCCTGGCCCGGATGTCATTCCTGGGGGTACAATCCGTGGCAGCGCGAACGGCTCTGGTGGTGACGTGTCTACCACTGTTTCTGCGTCTTAAGCAGTTTTCACTCCGCTATCTGGCACTTACAATTTGTCCTGTGGCAGCACTCGCCGGAAAAGTTGCAGATCGAGCAGATGATTTCTTAGAAGCGCTGCGCGTTACCTTGGATAACTATGCACTCCAACACAGAATACATGAGATGACGGCAGTCAATGAGAGTCACCGTCAACAAGACGTATGTACATAGAAAAAGGGGTGCCCTTTGACCCCGTCTGTGGTCAGAAATTTTGCACACGACCACTTTGAGCACAAATAATCGCATACATATTAAATCCCAGTCGCTTTGCCACAAATGTTCTTCGAAGGAATGCTAATCAACCTTCTTGCTAAGGCTGAAAATGGACTTTTTCGGTCTTGGTGTAGATAGGTGACAGAGCTCTTTCCAATTTTCCTAATCCAGAGGGTTCTCCCACATTCGAAGTCCGAAATCTTCAATGATGGAAGTCGAGTACGTTCTGCGTTTCCACGGTTGTTCCGCATGGGTGATTTGGAAGTCAAAGACCCGCAACAGCTACACATAAGTGGTTGTCCTCGTGTCAATGATTGCAGAAATTTCCAAACTCTCGCCCCGAGGCGAAGGAGGAGGGGTGGATAGCGTACCTCGACGAAGATCTTGTTCAGCTCAATCACAGCAAGTTGCTTTCCCAGGCATAGCCAACGACCATGCCCAAAGATCAGATCAATAGTCTTGAACATGTAGGCTCTCTGCTTATCATCGCACTCCAGAAAGCGTTCTGGCCGGAACACTTCGGCATCTGCGCCAAAGACCTCCGTGTTCATCATCATTGCGATGCTGTTCGTGTGGATCTCGGTACCTTCCGGCACGAACTTGCCACAGACTATAGAGAGCAGTCAGATCTCCGCTTTTCGGGATGCAAACCGAGAGCCTTCCTGGAATTCACTTACTAGTGTCACCACCAGGGGGTACTTTCTTTGGGAATCCGTTGTTTACAGGTGGGACTGTACGCATGCCTTCACTGATGACGGCTTGCAGATACGGCATCTCCTTAGCCTGGTCATTCGTCACAGGACGCGATATTCTGCCGGCTTTGATGCCCTCGGCAATCTCTTGTTTCAGCTTGTGGTACACGGCGGGAGATGACAGCATATGCAATAATGTGCCGCGAATAACGGTGACGCTCGTTTCTGTTCCGGCGGGCATTAGGATGGCAAGGTCCCATTCGCATTGGTCTGGACTAAGCCCGTGTTTGATCCATTCACCCTGAGAGGACACGAGATTGTATCAGCTGCAAAGTGGGCTTCATCATGTCCAGTTGAGTTCTTCACTTACCAACATGTCACCGTGTTGGTGGGCTGGATTTGCTTTCGTTTGATCCCCGAAGTGAGACTTCACCGCTGACCTCATCTCCCTTTGCAAAACGATCAGCTTAGGTGAAGGAACGGATGGTGGAGTTGGAGCAGTTACCAGATAGACCTTCCCATTCCTCCCTTATCAGTAATTCTCGGCGCAGCTAGGTACAGGAAGAGCTTGGAGAACATGATGTTGCGCATCCATGGAACCAGACAGATCGAATGAATCACAGGAACGACTAAGTCCATGGTTCGCAGAAAGTCGAAATGATCGGTCTCATCAGCCAGGTCTCCCCATGCCTCACCCAGCCCGACGAGTGTGATCAAGTCCAACTGGAACCACCTGATGATCTCGCTGAAGCCTAGACTGTTGCCCTGGCCTTCTAGGCCCTTAGTCCGGATGAACCTGACTAAAGCCGCAACCTGCGAGTCAATATCCGCCTCGAGGTTGACCGAGCCCTTGCCGGCGAACCCGCTGGTCAACTTGGCCTTCCGCCTGTCATGCACCACCGTATTCATCTCGCTTAAAACGCTGTCACCTTCCGGGTGAAACTTCATGCTGTCATACCAGCCGCCGCGGGCGTAGGTGCTGCGCGCGGAATTGATGTGCCAGAGGGTCTCGGGGTCATAGATCATGATCGCGTCAGGACCAATGCGCATAGCTTTACCGTACTTCTTCTGTGCTCTGGCGATCTTGATGTGGCATTTTCCACTTGCGACTGTGAAAAAGCTCCAGAGGTTGGATATGGAGGCTAGGGGTGGACCGGGGAAGTGGCGGAGGCGACGCCAGGCGATGACAGTGGTGGCAGTGTAGTAGATGATAATTGAGGTCAGGGCAGCTGCCATCAATGGGCCCCTCTCCGGCAAGATGCTGTAGACCCATGTGAACAGTTTGGAGTCCATGTTGCTGAATCACAGATGGAGCGTTTCTGATAAAATACTGGAAACTTGGAAAGGAAAGACATGAGCATGGAGCCCATGATGGGCTATCACTTAAGTAGAAGGGAGGTGATCGATCGACACTCCTTTCTCAACAATCACATGTCGTGACATGCGGCTCGCTATCGCATTTGGACATGTAATGCGGAGCAGGTAATTGTCATAACGGAACGTCGGCCAGTGTCGATAGCTGGCGCTTTGCATCTGCCAACATGCTTCGCCTCGTCGCACGACATATCCCGCATGCTGAAAACAGTCTAGTCCGTCGATCCCATAACGTCACTGTCCAAAGACATTTCCACGATAGTCGAAGATTACCACGGGCCAATCAGAACGAAAAAGTGCGGTTGCAATCTTCCTCGTTGCGAACACTTCTGAATGCATACCAAGGTATGGAGTACGCAATCTTGAGTAATTCTTCCGGTCAATGTGCCCCAAGATAGCCGAATCCACCGGACAAAGTGTCCCGGTGTATGCAACGTTGCGTAATAGTTGGCCGTGATCAAGTTATGTTCCGCGTCTGGTCAGTAGTGACAGCTGGCGCTTCCACTACCCAGAGAGTCGTAGCAAGGCTCAAAGGGGGGATGCGTGCAAGGGTGATTTTGGCACAGCAAGGCTCCAAGGAAAACACCAGCCGACGGGAAGCGCCGTGGCGGCCGGTTTCACATTGGGGTAAGCTTAAGCGAGGAAGAGTTGATTCTACTACCAATTGGCTGCGGCAGATTGAGTACGTAGCCGGCAGTGATGCTACCACGGAAGTTAGTGCTCGGCAGATTTTCCCACTGGGATTCGAGGTTGTTTGGGAAAGCATTCAGCGGGTCGAGAATATATACCACGCAGGCCAGCCTGATGCGTGATTGAGTGGATAGACAGAGTTGCGAGATGACCCACCTGTGGATCAATGTTTGGCAATAAAGGAGTAACGGCATCATCCATGGGAACTTGGGAGTGATTGTATCACGTTCGTCATTCGAGGGAAAGTCAAGTCTATGAACTAGACCGTAGCGTTTAGACGACAATCCCCAACCTTGAAACAACCTTGAATTCGCCATAATTACATTCCCAGATTTACCCATGTACAGTTTGACGTCCAACAGCCGTTGTAGACAGCAGCAGAGATAGGTGGTTGAGCGTGCTGGCGATGTGCTCAACACACATAGGTGACCGAATAATATTATCGTGTGCCACTGGAAGCCGTCAGGTGCTGGTCTTTCTGCTGGTACTGATGCTGATTGTGCTGTACATGGGGAAGCCAGACAAGAGTCCTAACGGCGCTGCCGCCAGCGTTCCGCCCCGATTCGGACGAGTTTGCCAGCGAATTAGAACTCTCATTTATTCCCTAGGGCAGACTCATGGAGCTTAAGACGCTCGTCTACCGGCCCTTCTTGTACTACGCGATCCACAACAGCCGGGACGTGCGGCACATGTCCACGGTTCAGCCGTTCGTAGAAAAGGCGATGGACTGTGCCCTGGGCTTCGACCTGCGATGCTGTCGGCATCGGCACCACGGAACGTGGTACCATATCCGCGCTCTTTTCACAACTTCCCTGTACGTGTTAGCGGCCGCGAAATCAGGCAATGTACCTTTGCCGCCCACCGAGCACTTGAGGGCCGAGCTGCAGTCCCGCCTCGACGTCCTGTATTACTGGAGGATCGAGATGCCCGGCGTGTCTCGTGCGATTCATGTGCTCGAGACTCTTTTGAAAGAGTTATGAAAACTGAAAAGACACGTATCGCATTCCACGCAACACTGGCGCCACGACTACTAGTACTTGGTTTGTATTGCAAAAAGAGCTATAATAAACCACGAATGTCCACCGGGCCTCTCAATTCTTCGCCAGCGTGCCGTGCACGGGGATACTCGACAGCTCGGTAACGAACAGGCTGTAGGGTATGTGGTGGACCAGGTGACCGGTCTGCTCGAGCGACTCGTACGTTTCTGCCAGACCGGGCATCACCGAGGTCGCGACCGTGCGCATTAGAAAAGCCCCAACCCACGTGTGCACACCCGTGCCAAAGGTTATGACCTTGCGCCGCTGCTTAGTCACGTCGAAGCGGTAGGGGTCCTCAAAGATAGCCGGGTCGCGGTTAGCTGAGGTCTGGAAGGCGACAACAACCTCGCCTTTCTTGACGGCCTGACCGAGAACCTCGGTGTCCTGGGTGGCCTGGCGAGCAAGGTGAATCGAGTTGCCTCCCCAACGCAGGGCCTCCTCGGCCGCCCGACCGCTATCGATGTGGTCCTTGTTCTCCCGTATCATCTTAAACTGCTCGGGGTGGTGCAGGAGCGCGATTATGGGGTTGATGATGGACTACTGAGCCCCCATAAGAGTGGTCTACTAAGTCCCACTGTTGACGTGACCAAGCGTCTGGAGACAGAGGTCTGAATCTTCAGAGTGTGCCCTGAAGCGTGTCCGTAAAGTACTGGGTGCTGTTCTCGCCGCGTGGGAGGGCAGGCCCTGGTACCTTAAGTTCCTTGCAATTCTGCGCGCAGCCGGTGGTACCTACACGGGGGTTGATGATGGCGGCGTTGCAGGCAGTCCCGGCAAGATTGGACACTGTGAACCACAGGTACGTAAAGACCCGTAAGTGGTTGAGCCGGCCCTCATCCTCATCTTGGACTAGCGCGGTAAAAATATCGTCCCGCGGGTTCTCACGGCGGTCTGCTGGGATATCCTCTACGAGAGCAAGGAGTTTCGTCATACCCTCGTCTTTTGTGTAGTCTCCGGAAGCTGTAGGCGACAACCTCGACGATGCCCCCCCCCCCCCCCCCGGCAGACGTCGCGGAGCCGCTCCGCCTCCTCGCCCTCGAGGCCGTAAAAGGCGACAGCGACGGAGCCTTGGGTGTAATAGCACAGCGGCGCCATATCTGTGCCGCCGCTGTTTGCAAACTCGGCAATGTCGGCCCGGGGGGCCTTGTCGACGGCCTCCTTGGCCGCGTTGACTGCCTTGCCGTTTGCGTACCGCGCGACGGCCGCGCGATACGACTTGTGCTCTTGGCCGTCCATTGTGAAGAACAGATCGCGCAGCCCCATCTCCTCGGATGTGCGGTCCATGACGGGATGCACGCTGCTGGAAACTTCGTGGTTGCGGATGACCTGCATGAACCCCTCGTAGGAGGTCACGGCCCAGTACGGCTTGTCACCAAAGGCCTTTGCATCTCCTTTTGTGTGCTAGAAGATGGGCGATTGTTCCCGCAAGAGACGCAGCGCGGCGTGGAAGTCCCCCTTGACGTACAGGTCATGGTCGCTGGGGTTGATCTCGTCTAAACACATCGGGGGACTCTCGACGGGCTCAAAGGGCGAGCTCGTAAAGAACGGCTCCTTCTCGATACGAGGTCCGAATGTGGTCGCCATTTTGGGGACAAGGATGAATAATGCGGTCTGTATGGCTGAGTGCGTGTTGGCCTGTATACCGGGGCTGGAGAAGATGCTCTAGTATGCTCTACATATGCAACCAGCCATGAGCAACATGAACACTCAAGGTACCTTATATGGATCCGTGAATGTCTAATACGTCGGATGCCTCATCATGACTTATCTCGAATGCAAGGTGGAATCACACCATCAACCAACGTGTTGGCCTCTCCATACCATTCCCAGGGGGCATCTGACGCATTAGGACCATTGCGTCTGAGAGAGGCGCCCGAGGAGTCGCGGGGGTTAAGCGTCCGTGGAGTCCCGGGTTAGGTAAGAGTCCGGGGAGTCGCGGGATTGTTGGCGACAGGAATCACACACTACGAAAGAGGGCAGCATAATTGAAGCAACCGTGCAGAATCCCTTCTGAGGTGCTGCACGTATAGGGACTCCCGGGTTTTGCCCGTCAGAGCTGTATCAAGATGGGATCGCCTGGTTTGGAGGTCGGGCCGCCGGCGTTGTGCAGGCGCCGAATGTCACAGCCAACCCCATCGTGTTCAAATACGTAACCTAGAAGCTATGAAAATGTATTCACGCAAAAACTTCAACCTCTCACAAGTTTTCGGGACAAGGAATAAACCTTTTTATATGCGGAACTAATATGCGTTGACGCAAAGTCCGTCGTGACCACCGCCTGTGCAAGCTGGGAAATGTCCTGCAGCACCTTGAACAGTATAGCCCACATTATTGTACCCTAGTATCCAGGAATGTCGGCTTTCATTAGTTGCAGCGGCCCCCGGTGCTACTTTACCTACGTGGCCGAATGTAGGTTGATGTACTCCGTACCACTGCTGTGCATCCCAATCGTCATGTCGACTCTCAGCCACCGCCAATGGAAGCTGGCCCTTATGCCCGAGCGAATAAAAACCTTTCGCTCCCGTGTTAGTATATCATGCTTGCATTAGTAGCAACAACTGGCGCTTCAGCTACCATCTAGTCTATCCAGGTAATCTGTCAGCATGCAAAATAAAGCGACCAGAACCCCGAATCCCCACCTAAACAACCAAAATCCCTCACATTAAAGTCCAAGTTACACAACAACGAAATAGAATATTCTTGGTTCTAACTATACCGAAAGTTTCAAAATCAGAGTGTGATTCTAATGATACTAAACTTTCAGACAGATTCTATAGTTATGGTGGGGAAATGGGTAGAAGGACTGTGAGGTATTGTTTCTGGTACTGAGGTGCGGTTAGTTTTTTTTGCTTGCTGACAGCCCTGGAGCTAATACACCGGGTTGTTGGGCATGACAAGGCTCTTAGGCAGACACGGGAGACGCCCAACGGTGGTGATCAGTTTAGCCTCTTTCCAGACGACGCCAATACTCAAGTGCTGTTCCCTTCCATCGACCCCACTTCTTCTCATTCCATCACAAGTCTACATCCAAAAGCACACTATCCCAGGCGAAGCAAAAACAAGAGGCGATACGGGGGTCCAGGGCTTGCAGTGTTGAAATTCTACAACCGACCTCGTACAGCTGCCAAACCCCCACCCCGTTCTCACGGCCACCAGCTCCATGTACAAAGTTCGCAGCACATCAACCCGGCCTCCTACCCCAAGGTTGCCTCCCAAGGTTCCACAATACCTCGATACTCTACCTCCAACAATCATCGCCACTGCTGCAGCCTCGGCAATGGACACACAGGGTGGCAGCTCTGGAGGACGGTTGCTGAATCCAGACGTCGGTAAGCATACAAAGAAAGGCGTGGCAATGGCCAATGCCCCTGCAAAAACATATGTCTGTATCGATGACTAAGACCCCAAGCCCGCGAGATACTCTTCGAAAAGATCCTCGATCAACTCGCCGACAGCAGCCTTTTTAGCTCTGGCCTCTCCCCGACCATCTTCATCGTGTACGCCCACAATAACGAGAAGGAGGGAATTGCATATGACGAGTGTGTTCGCAGAATAATCACATGGCTGGAACGAGTCCATGCCCAGATACTCTCGGACCACTCCCCACTGCCTCCTCTTGTTCCAAGTATTGAGGGCACCGATCCTATTGGGAACATTCTTGGCAGCCAGATGTGTCTCCTTCCGCCAAGCTGTTATGGTGCCGAGACGCCAAAAGTTGGGACTGTTGACAAGGTCATTGTGTGCGGCTCTCAGGTTCTGGAGCGTTACTGCCGCAGATCATCCGCACAAGCATATATTGAAGAGATTGTTCAGATCTGCAACAGCACTACCAACCGACCCACGAAAGTATTGCTGGAGTCCGCAATCCGAGATCGTGTTGAGCAGGAGAGTGACAGGGACGACTTCCACCATGTCCTCACAGAGCTTGCATTCCTGAAACTCAGGAAATCTTGGCTTCCTGAGACACGTGGAATAGTACCTGTTGTTCTGAGTCAAATGAAGCCAGATGAAGCGCCCATGCGATACTTCCCGATTTTCTCAAACACAGATGTCAAACTCAAATTAAGGTCTCCCGAGACAGCATCATTACACGCACTATTTTTCAAGTTGTTGAATCAGCTATTTCCTGAAAGCAGAGACTTCATCAAGTCGTTCAAGCAGTGCTATCGTCGAGCCAACCGGGATATCGAACTACACAGTGGGGGAAGAGTTATTCAGGATGAACTTTCCGACATCGTCAATCGGCGCGTCACAGAAGCTTATCGGGAATACTGGAAAGTCCACTGCGTGCTTGTAAGAGATGGGAGGCTTCAAGGATATACCGGCAAACTCAGCGACGGGGTGTCCCAGGCTTTGGAGCATCTGACCCAGTCGACGCAGCACAACATACTGGAGTGGTTGTCTCCTTACCCGGCTCTCAAGTATCACGGGATATATCATGATTCAGGGACAAGGCGCATGCATGGCACGTGCGACTGGGTAATACGAGATGAGAAGTTCCATCGTTGGTATGCGTCCGACTGCTCTTCACTTCTGTTCCTCGAAGGCAACAGTAAGGAATCTCTATTCTGCTCCTGCTGCGGCTTCTCGGATTTCACTGCTAACGAATGGTCGCAGTGGGGACCGGCAAAACGTACACCACATCAAGAGTAGTCGACTGGGTCAAAGATGGGTTGTCAACCAACAATAACAATGAGGGATTCGCATACTTTTACTGCAACAAGCAAGATCCAACTCGTTCCGAACCCAAAGAGATCTTGCGGAACATTATCCGGCAATTGGCGACCGGACCATGGAAAGACCTTGCCACGAACACGGCCGTCCACAAATCGGTGTATGCGCTTTGGCTCAAAGACCGTGTGCGGGGCAACCTCTCAACTTTTGAAGTGTGGGAGACATGTCTTCTAAACCTGGTTGACACGTACCCAAGGACGACGATTGTGCTAGACGCACTCGATGAGTGCAGGATGCAGCAGCGACAGGACTTGATCAGTGTCTTGGTGCGCCTTGCTACCCGAAAGTCGCATACGAACCAGGTAAAGGTTTTTGTCTCAGCCAGGCCTGAAGCTGATCTAAGCCGGCGCCTGGAGAATTATCACCTCATCAGGATGCGGGAAGGGCGTAACGCAGAAGACATAGCATACTTCGTACGAACGAAACTTGCAGAGCATCGCAGATGGTCCAAGCTACCGCGGAAGTTCCAAAAGGAGATGATCAAAAAACTTCTGGCAAAGAGCGGGGATATGTTCCTCTTCGCATCACTTCAAATGCAGCAACTACGGCGCTGCAACACACGGATCGCGCTGCGAAATCAACTTGAAAAGCTTCCGGACACTTTGCGCAAGATGTATGAAGATATATATCACCGCGCAGCGTCGGAACCCGATGAAAGGAAATTCTTGGAAAGGGCCTTGAGATGGGTATTGTGCTCAGCTAGACCTCTCACCAGCCGTGAGCTGCTGTTCGCCGTCAGCCAAGATTCAGAATCCGATAGCATCACAACCCGAAGCCAAGATCTGGATGAAGAGATGATGTTGATATGGACTCGCAACCTATTGAGCTTGGATGTCAGCCGCGGGAAGGGCCGTCCCGTGTGGCGGCTGGCACACCAAGCAGTGGCGGAATTTCTTGAGAGAAGCACATGGTGCAATTCCGGTATTGCCCATTGTGAGGTTGGAACAGTATGTCTGATGATATTGATCGACACCTTTGGCGCGGATACCAACGAGTCCCGGAGTAAATCGCATGAAAAACCTCGATATCAAGAGCACTTTGAGTGTCCTTGCGGGTCAAGTGCCAAATTCGATTGGCAGACTGACGTACCGGATTCTCTGCTGGAATATGCCGTCTATGGCTGGCCGACGCATGTGCGCGCACAAGAGCACGGCGTGGCCCGCAATATTGATGGGTTATCTCGGGCATTGCACGAGTTCCTGGGTCAACCAGATGTGGGCAGTCCAGCTTGCAAAAGATGGCTCAAACATGCATTTCAGTATGGTCACATACGCAATATCCCAGAATGGACCATATTCAAGAACCGACCGATGCCAAACTTCTTCACGTCCGGGAACATGATGGCACCCACAACGATGGCATGCCATTTAGGCATCTATACTTGCCTATTGGACTGGTGGGATTCTTCCAATATTGACTATGATCGGGCCTATTCTTCATTATCACCGTGGAGACCAAGTCTTAGATGGGATACAAGGCATTCCGACAGTTTGCGTTGGTCGCTCATATCGTTGGCCTGCTTGCACAACGAGACTGCTATCACCAGGCATCTTCTGGGAAGGAATGCCCAAGTCAAAACCAAGTTGGACGAAGACGTGCCCCCGATCGTCGCGGCTGCAGTGGCAGACTCTGTGGAAACAGTGAAGGACTTGATTGAATTTGGAGCCGACATATGGTTCTTGTTTCCGTGCTGGCATCTCCTGCGTTTAGCGGTCACGAGCAATTCCTTGGGTGTCATGCGACTACTGCTGCAGCAACCAGCCTTGTCTCAGGTACGGGAGGTGGAAGCGATTCTGGCGTATTTTCAATGGCGGGACTTCCAATCTGCAGACGCTATGGCAATGCTTATCGGCACCGGCGTTAATGTTAACACACCCTTGAGTCTGGGGACTCTGCTGTATGCTGCCGCCGCACGTGGATGGGGCAACATTGTGAGCTGCTTATTGGAGAAGGGCGCGGAGGTGTATTTAGAGGCATTCTACGATCCCTTCGACGCTTACAACAGCACTCCCTCAGCCAGCCCGTCGACAGTCACTCTATTCATTAAGCACGACGCGCATATCAACAGCAGGGCTGTGACAAGAGCGTGGGAATGGATTCGAGGGATGCGTGTGAACCCGGACCGGTGGCGGCCCCTATCAAGTCATGAGGTCGAGAACTGGAAAGAGATTCAGCTGCTGCTGCTGGGTTGCAAGCCAGACCTGAATGAGACGTGGAAAGTCCCCGGCAGGGAGACGGAGACCAGTGCCTTGATTTCGGCAGTCAGGTTTGGCGACTTGGACCAAGTGCGACTTCTTCTCGCACACGGTGCCGACGTCAAATTGAAAGTGCAAGGCAGGTATGGCGACGCACTAATTTGTGCGTTTCTGCGAATTCTGGACTGCGCATCACGGCAGAGATCCTACCCAGCGCGCGCAATGATAGATGCACTTGTCGAGGAAGGAGCTAACCTCAAGAGCCTGGAGGGTGGCCACCTACACACTGCCCTTGCCGCTGTTGCCTGTGCTGGAATGGAGGACATGGTGCGATTCTTCCTCGATCGCGGCGCCAGCCCCCACGCTTGTTGCAGTCACTATTACACCACAGCACTCCGCGCAGCTGCAGCCTCGCAGCACACGCGGGCACCGCAAATACTCAGGGCGCTCCTGGCCAGCAGCTCGGACGTCAAGACAGATTACACTTTCTTCCAAGCGGCTCGGCTTACCCTGGAGTTTCTTCTCTGTGAACTCTTGAATGATTATCATTCCTTGACGACAGACCGAGAGCCGCGCCTGTATGGTTTGCTCGAGTCGGCCTCGGTCCTGGCCCAACATCACGCCGTCTGGGACATCGATTTCATGCAATGGAACGATTGTCTTAGATTCAAAAAGCCAAAGTTCTGGGAGCAGAATTACGAGCCGTTGGCCAGGTTAGAGGAGATGCTAGCCAATAACAGGACCAGCTTCTTCCTGAAGTTCCCAGAAGCAGCATGTGATAAAGAGTGGAGCATAAAAAACGCAAAGGATCCTGAACCCCCCAGAAGATCTATTCTGATGAAAATGAACTGCATCTTGGATTCTGAAGTCGGCATCGAAATTAGTTGATAGACTATTACTTTTTTCATTTCGAGCATACTCGACCAAGGTTTTACCTGTCCACCTAACCTAATTAGCCGGAAGCTGATTCCAGAAGCTTGGTATTGCTAACTCCTGCTCATCACCGCTTTTGCCTCGATTCTTGTGTGCGGAATGACTGCCTCCAGAATTGTTTGCGTACATTTTTCCGTCTAGCATAGCCTGTGTATGTTGCTCCCCCCGCGGGAGAAAATGTTCAACCTGGCTAGGCGGGCCGCAGAACTTCCTCCTGTAGACATTCAGATATAGCGCATCATGTGAGCTTCAAGAACATATATGTCATGCACATTCGCTTACTCTCCCAAGCGTGCTCCATGCGTATCCTGTAATCCATTGGATCAAGTTGGTTTCCATCCTTACTGCCACACTCGATTCTTCGCACAACAGCCCGCTCAACGCCAGGCGCCCCTTACATACCTAGTTAGGTATTCTGATCCGGAGCAGCGAGGTCACAAGACGTACTTACAATCATATTGATGACCAAAGTATCTCGTTGTGACCGGAAGGTTGGAGTCACAGCCGGGCTGTGAATTTGCTCAAATTGTTGAAAGCCGCCTCGTACAGAATAGAAGACTTCAACAAGGCCATGGACTATCTGCCTTCCAGTACCCCCTTTTGCCCTGATCATGAAGAATTGCTCTCTCTTTCCACGACCGCTTCATTTGTTCCCGCCCTCGATTGCGTTCTATCTTCTCGACGAGACCCTGCCTTCTGCTTTCTTCGATCCACTTGCGGAGTTCCTCGTCGACCTCGGGAGGTTCTGTCTCGGACATGGGGAGATCCCACATCACATAGCCGCACTTCCGGAGATATGAATTCTCTGGCCAGTAGGAAGTGTCAGAGACCAGGAAGTCTTTGTTTGTCTCCAGCCATATCCGAAATGGCCCGGAGTCCAATCCATCCATCCCATCATGGTCGCCTCGACCCTTCCCAATCAGCTTTGTGAACTGTCTTGGCGTCCATACTGCTCTGTCTCCGAGGACGACGTTACCGGGGTAGGAGTATCGATCGACATGAATTGGGGAAGCTCGCTCGAGATGGGCCGCAAGCGCCACCGGAGTCCGCGGCAGGTCTTTCAACTCGAGCAGTTGGAAGTGCTGCTCATACGTCGAGTTTTGGTCAAGCTGGAAAAGAAATGATAGACCATATGTAAGCTGGAATTGCATGTCAGTCTTCCCGAACGTAGTTACTCCATTGGTCGTCGATATAGAGGCTCACATATGCTTGTTTGTGCTCATTCAGTCTACCTTGAGCGAGCCAGTCTACTGGTTTTGCTCCCCACTGGATATCGTGAGCTGCGATTTCGTCGAATGCCTTGGACAGGACTTCCTCCAAGTAGTCGTGCACGCAGGCAAGCTGCTCGCTTACCCATGGTGAGAATGAGCCAACAAAATAAGACTCTAAATAGTGCTTCCGACTTTGTTTGGTCTGCCTGTCTGGGTGGAAGTCGCTCTCGTGTTGAAACACCACGTTGCAATATATCTGAAAGACATACAAAGCTCGGTTGATTCGAAACAGTTCCTTCTCTGACGGTCGCTTGTCCCCAGAGGATCGTCCACTTAGGAGCCCCTGAGACAGCGGCAGTCGGTCGCTGAGAAAGCGTCTGCAAAAGTAATCAACAATAGAGTGCGTTTTGCTGAACATGCTTGCGATAGTCTTTCCATCCAGAGCATCATATTCAGGTATGTCGTAGGTTCTGGCAAAGATACTCCTGACACCGTTTCCGCTCAAGAAATGATGAAACATCCGGTCAAGACACCATTGTTGAAAGGGTGCATCATTCTTGATGCGGAACCAGCCTTCGAAAGCTGTCCCAATTAAAATACCGACTTTTAGCTCGTTGCTGTTGTCGACGAAGTTGGATTCGAAGGCTGCCGCGGCATAGTGCATGAGTTCTGGTGGGATCTGGTTCCTTAAAATGCATTGCACAATATGTCTTTCGTCATCGCAAAACGCGGCGTACATCGATGAGTGGCTGAGTATTGCGGAGCCAAGTGACTGCATGCACTCGAGCTTTGTCAGGATCATGGAGAGCAAATGCAGTGGAAGCTCTAGGAATTTCGAGTCGGGCATTTTGGACCTCGCTGTTTGTCCAAGCGAACGGGACACTTGTAAGCGGGGATTAGACTCGGACTGCACGCAGCGTACGGCCCTTTTGGAGATGCCTGCCTCCTCTCCGTCGAGGTAGCTCCGGGTTCGGCAGGGAGCACAATGAAAGTGTCAGCTTCAGATGCTGAGAAAGCTGTCGTCGAGTGAGAACACGTCCGTTGCTTGGTGGTGGCTCAGCATTCATGAGAAACGTCGTCGCATGACTCAAAGTATGCAAAGGCGCGTAGGCAACTGCAAGCGTTGTTGTTTTAGACAATTTACGAAAACTTCGGTTTATCTGCATATACTTTTTAATTGCATATACATGCCATGCGGGGCCGGTATCCCGAGACCCCTCAGCAGATTTACTATCGCCATCCCGGGGAGCCCGGACTGTGCCACCACTCTGCATGCACAGCACTTGCAGGTTTTCGAAGCTGTGTATCTTGACCAGTCTTCTTTCAATTGATGCAATCTGTTTCCATTAATAGAATCTGAATCAACTCTAGTCACTAATGGAGGCAAGGCAACGCGGCCGTGCGCAACCTGGTTGACCCAACACTACATCAAAACTGAGCACCGTGACTGTTGGTTGTCGCTTGAAACCTAAGTCCATTCCTTCGGCTTATACCAGGCCACAAATGGGAAGGACTGCAAATCTTGAGGTCCAAAATGGAACCAACTCCTGGATGTCGACTGGACGTACAGCGACCAACACGAAGCGGCGACTGGTCTACCGGCCAAAGGCTGCATCCGCTCTTGGAACATGGCCATGGAGATTCTGTTTGACGTCCTTCCGGCCTTGAGGACCATCCTTGTCTTGGAAGTCGAATCACCAGTAAAATTGTCTGTTTTTAGCAGCTCTGGAGAGGCCTGGGATGCAACTTACACGTTTCTTGTAAGTATTAGCTCCGGTGGGACCAGTTTCAACGCACCCAGAGCGAAACGTGTCGACACGGCAGTATGACATGTTCTTTTCCATAGAAGCCTCAGAAATTCTTTAGAATGAGTTCTGTCACCAAGCTACAGGCCGATCTCTATAGGCTCGTGGGCTGGTCAACAGCCTGCCCACCTGTTCTCACGGGCCGTCAGCATGCCACCAGCCTCACTGAAGGCTTCTTTACTAGCCACATGCGTTTTCTGTGTATTATGTAGTCAGATCGCGACACTAGGTTGCATCCCAAGGGAACGAAACCTATATATAAGGCGGCCTCGGAGTCCTGGGGTTTCCTGATCCTTCACTGCGGAAGAGACCAGCGATTAAACTCTTCTGTCATTTTTTCAACACGTATCAAACAATTCGTCACCAGGGCTGGACCCTGATCTCTTTGTATTACCATGTCGACAAGTCGAAGGGATATAAGCCCTCCTCGACAACATCGTGAGACTCGAGCTCCTCGATCAACATCTTCATATACCTCAGGGGCTGTGCCGATCTCGACTACCCAACAACGAGGTCGTGACGACGAACCCCTGCGCGGACGTCCGCCATCTTCAACCCGGATTTTGGAGCCCAGAGGTCGCAGGGGGTCCTCGTCCCAGCCCTCATCCAGAATTTCTTCTTCGAAACCCCCTTCCAGCCGCGGCGATGACCACATCTCTGGCGAGCCCATAAATTTTCCGTACTCTAGCAGCGGTTCAGGCAACACAAGATCGAGCTCATCCCGTCCACGAAGAAATCATAGCGTTGGCCCAGCATCTTCGAGGCTGCCGATGCCAGATCCGGTAGAAACGGACTTAGCTGGCCTAGCAAGCCTGGTAGCCTCCCACACCCTGTCCACTCCATCGTCTTCTGGTCGCGATATATTGTCACAAATGCCGAGAGCGCGACGTCCATCTGAGTCAGTCTCAACCCGGCCGCGTATGACAGCAACAAGCGGAAGTTTGGGACTGGGCAGAACACCTGGTCGTCTGGTAACCGACTACAATGTACCTTCTGGTTCAGAGAGCCTATCCAACATCGACTTCGGCCTTGGGAGAGCCTCAAGCCCTGAGAATATTAGCCCTATGCGGCCGAGTAGGCTACACACTGCTCCCATAAGAACAACTCTACCAACTAGATCAAGTCGGTTCGGGCCTGGACAAGATTCATCCTCGACGAGAAGTTCAGATAATACAACAGAATACAGTCTCAACTCGAGTGGGGACCGACGCCGTGCACCGACTCGCGATAATTCATTCGACATGTCCTTCGACATGTCTTTCGACAGGAGTTCAGGTGCCAGTTCGTTGAGATCAGAGACGCTACCCACCCCTGCCAGAAGGATCGCACCTAGCGGACAACGTCTCAGGGCTCCTGTTAACGATCCCGCAAATTTCCCGAACAATCCATCTGGGTATAGTGACCAGATGTCGACAAGTTGGAGTCACTTTAAACAGGGCACGGTACTTGAGAGAGAACACGACGCATACAAGGCCAAGGCGAGAGCCGGTGATGCATCTGCTACGGATTATCGCCAGCTTGCTGAAGACATACCTAGCCGATCGCGAAGCGGTCATGCAATAGGTGCTCCAGGTAAAAAGAATTATACAGGTTCAGAACGTGAGTTCAATCGAATAGAGTCAGACACTCATTGAAAACGCTGACTCTTTTCAAAATTCTTCTAGATCTTGCATTGGGAAAGCTCGCTGCAGAGACTCGAAGCTCCAAGAAAAAGTCCGTCGAGCTTGTCCATGTTTGGCTTCAATCGTGCGTATTTACGAGCTAACAACGTTGTTTCTAGGGCATGGGAAGGACGAGTCGATTTCATGGAGGACCATGAGCCATTCCTGAGGAAGAAAGGATACGTCAGCAACATCGACCAAGTGGGGAACTATGCGATTGAAGCCGACAGCATGTGGACCGATGCAGAAAAGTGGAAGGACACCAGAGATACCCACTATGAATATGCGGAAAATCTACGTGTTCGAAGATCTGACATCCCTCCAATATCAAGCTCAGAGTCCAATTCCGATTCCAGAGGCGAGCCTTCAGCCTCCGCGGCCCGGGAACGCCGGCGAGTGCGCCGCAGAGGAGCTGGACAGTAGTTGCCCAGTAAGTCTCTGGCCGAGGCAAACTCGTGTGTATACATGAAACAGTCTGAAGGAAGAAGAGATCCAACATTAATCGTTTGTGACAGACGCTTTTGGCACTGCTCGGTCACGATGGACATACGCACACGTTGCCTCTCTGGCATGTGGCAGGAATCTGGTGAAAGGTTCAAATGATGCACGATTTGTTTATTTGGGAGGTTCTGCAGAAGAAAGAAAGGAAGCTATCTGGAACCTCGCTGGCGAGATCTTAAGAGGCGGCTGCGGAGGGGACCCGCTGGCGGGTTAGCCCTGGTTGGCCCCTTCAGCCTCCCACATCAGAGCATGGGACAGCTGGATCTGATCCCTGGGACCGTAAATTATGTTAAATGATTCGTGTCCGTGTTAAATTTCCGTTGTTTGACTGATGTTGTCTTCCTTGACCTTTTCAACGGCTTTGTGTTCCTTTTTCTCTTTCCACTGTTCTATTATGGCTTTTCTGATGGCGTGTAAAGCCATGGCACCCACACACCTAAGCCTCGTAGCCCACTTACTACGCGATGGCCTTCTGCAACATTTCCTGGCTTAGTGGGAAAAGGAGACCGAGCAATCCGTTGGGGTTGCCTTTTTAGTCATAGACTTCGGTCCGGGTGGTGTTGTTATTAGATTTTGTCGGGTCTTCATATTAGACATGACGTGTGCGTGAAGGTATAATAGCAGGGCGAGAAGGCTCCCACTGAGACACTTGAGCCCATTTTGCAGTGTCTTATTCGGGGAAATGGCGGATAAGTATTGAATCCTAAAATATAAAGGCCGCGTTAAGCATTGTGGCGAAATCAGATCACCTCAGAGCTGGACTAATTCATCTCTGACTGGCATGCCTTGTTCGTGGGCATCCTGAGAGTGTGAGGAGCTGATAGACACTCTGCGGAACATTAGATTGGGGGTTCAAGACGCTATGCTTAAATTAGCACAACAACATAGATACCACAGAAGTGAGAGAAAATGAGAAGTATGCAGAAAGACCACTGTACTTACTTTCTCTTGCTACTTGATTCTCACAATATCCGTTTCCAGACTTTGATCTGCATCAAACATCTGCATGCTGTACAACCATGCAGCCCCTACATCAATAAAGAGCAGTCCGATCTCGTGTGACACCTGACCCCTGCTGCCTGATTTTTCAGCTCGTGCTACAACATCTCCCTTGTTTCCACCTCACCCAGAATCTGCATTCCTTCCAAGTTTCTCAAACTGGCGCCCTCCCCACCATACTGTCATGATGTGTGCGAGCCGGACTGATTAAGCTGGTATAGACCTTGAACCTATTCTACAACCACACCTGGCACCGCTCTCTTACAGCTCAGCGCCAGCATCTTCAAGAACCTCTTCGAGGAGGAATTCCCAGGACCAACTCCTAGGTTCTATCAAGCACCAATTCGAGTCTCGCGATGAGAGCGGCGACCCACAGATATCTGTTGGCAAACGGGAACTTGTTGGAATGCCGCAAACTGTGGGACAAGTAGTCAAACTCCGGACCCTCGAAGTGTTGACATTGATCGCTGCAGTACTGGAGACCGTCGAAGGTGATGAAGGCATGATATCAGGTAAATGAGTACGTCAGGACAACACATGTCAGATGTAATATGCTTAGTCCCGTCCGACGAAACTTAATGCATGTCTACACCAGTATGATTTCCTCCAGCTGACCAGCGCACATCATTTCCGGCCATACTTCTCTCGCCAATGTGATCAAACTCCTTTTTCCGCTAGGAGAATACCGGGCTATTCCAGAACCAACTCTTTCGAAGCCCCTCAGATTGGAGTGTTCAGCTACCGCATGCTTGACCTGCTTCAGTACCATGCAATATGGCCCAAAGATTGCGTCGTCTCTGGCGGAGAAGTTATCGCCCCACGCCATGGGCATGAAAGTCCTGTCTCATTCTCGCTTAGATGTGTAGAGCCGTTGGCGGTGGTGCCATTGCAGGGTTTTGAATCCCAACGAACAGTTATGAAGAAATTGGTTTCTCCCCAGGAAAACCAGAAAGGAGCCTTTCTAGAAGTCCTTTCGGTCGATGGGTGCAGCAGTATCGCCCGAAGACGGATCCAGCCCGCTTGCACCTCTCCAAACGGGTTCTCAGGCGACAGCAGAGTTGTATGTGCGTCTTCGATAAAGACCAATTCATTTGGGAACTCATGATGATCTATCTTGCCATCGATAGCGGCCCATGACCATGACGGTGCGCGGTAAGACTTTGGGCGTGGCCCCGGCACGCAATGTTGATTAAGGGACCAACATAAGCCTGCTAGCATGTCCTTCCACCACAGACCAGCAAGATATTTAGAGCGTCTCTTGCGGGAAAATGCTGAGGCAAAATAAGCAGCGAGACCTCCTATGGCTGCCAACTTATCGTACTCTTTGGTCAGTCTTCGAGTTGAGTACTGTTCAACAAGCGAATACCAGAATTGAGGCTTGCCGATGGCCGAGCCTGCATCATACATAGTATTCGAACTAGGACGGCTTCTGTCCTGGGACCAGATGTTCCCCCGATACTCGAACAAAATCTGCGATCGACTAAAATGAAGAATGCGACTGGGAAGAAATCGTTCTTGCAACGCCCAGCCTCGCCCAGTCAGGGGTGCTTCATCGAGATCGGCAAATCTCCATGAGATAGAAGCTTGATCAATAGGAACGGTGGAGACGGAAAAATGACCTTGTCGAGAACCTTGTCGATATCTCATGGATATGCACTCAGGACGTTCTTGGTCACCCAAGAACCCCTGCACGCTGGAGCTTGCCCTGCTGGCTGCGATCGTGAGCCATGAATTCTCGTAGACGTCGCACATTATGGCTGCTTCGTGCGTCCAGTCCTGTAGATTGTCCTGAAATATACAGAGGCTGTCAATCCACAAATACCGAGCCCCGAGTTGATGGGTAAGCCAAACAGGCATCCTGGAATGACTGTGGTAAAGATGACGTCTGAACACCATTCTTGAGTTGATCGAAACTGTCGGTGTTTAGTGTCATGAGTTGTGCAGACCCCCAGCAATGACTGAGAGCTGCATATTTTGTCGCTTTGTTGATCGTGCTGACAATAGATACTTCGGCGCCACCTTCTCTAATTTTCAGTAGCCGGCTGGGGAGCCGTTTTGGCAAGGTACAGTCTCTTTCTTTTCCATTTGCTTTTCTGTGCTTGTCTCTCGCATCTGCTTTTGCAAGCCACTTAACCATCTTCTTGATTGCACGAGGGTCAGTAGGTGAGACAGGATGTGTGCGGCCTTGGATGATATCGGCAAATGCGCTGTCTGGTACTGATTTCAGCTGAGCTCTCATGTAGCGTCGGGTCATTATGTACAGAAGTAAGAACGATGTAAATTAAAGGAAAGGCGGGGATGATAACGGCCAGTTAAACATGTACTCACGATCAGAGACACTAAACCTCAGGCCACAAAATAAATAAAGTTTTTCCTTACAACTCCCGGCGAGACCCATAATTTCGACACCATCACCCATGAACGTCCCACACATCCAGAGCTGGTGACCCTCGATCTTGTAAGAACAGTTATGTTTGTTTGCTTTCTTCATAGCCGCCAGAACTTTCTCCACAGAGGCGAGAACAAGCCGGCAGAGATCACAAATCTGAGCGCTGGCCCTTAAGTCGTCTACCGTCTCATGGTACAGGAAGATACCCTCGGATGTCATGATATCATCACAACATCGGTAGGCGAATATACCAAGGTGTGATGGAAAACATTGCCATGGTATAGACAATTCAAATTCTTTGGGTCTCGACTGTGAAACTGCCACAAAGTCGATGTCACGACAGGTGTTGCAAAGCGGCATGGTGAGATGAGTGATTGAGATACTCCAATGGGCTGTGACACGTCGGTGGGAGCAAAAGTTTGCACCAAACTCAGGCAAATCATGCCGTGTGTACAGGATTCCTAGATCAAATCTGATGGATGTTTTAACAAATGAAGATTTCCCCTCTTTCTTTGTTTGAGGTGTCTAAAAATGATGACTGCTACTACAGTGATTAGTGAGACAGCATTTGGGCTTCATGGTTCGTAGACATATTGTCTCACAAAATTATGTGGCTGGGAGGGAGGGACTTATCGATAAGGGGGCTGCACAGCCCACCGGCACCACTTATATGCCCATTAACACGGAGAGTAATTAATTAAGAATACGGATATTCATACCAGTTAGAACGTTTATTTCACTAAGCATAAACCACTTAACAAAGCAATTCCAACCTTAACATACTAATAACGCCCTGCCATTAAATTAATATAATATAATATTATATTTCCCTTATTAATAAAATAAAATATTTTAATTATTAATTTATTATAAATATTACTTTCTTTATACTTTTTAAAAGTATAAATTACTTAATTATACTTAATTATATAATATTTTAATGCTTATTTAATTTATATAAATTATAATTTTGCTTTAAATACCCTTTTCGTTATTATTATTATTAATAATATTCTTAGCAGCTAAAATTAATTATAATAATTAATTAATGCTTCTTATAGCCCTTATATGCTGCTTTTTAATTATTACCCTTATAATTAAGGCTATAAATATTAACGTCATCACATTAAAAGATCACGTAATGCCTAAGGGCATTTTTCGCTTTGGAGGTTGTTGGGTGGTTTATGTAAGTGATCCATGCTTAGTGAAATAAACGTTCCAACTGGTATAAATATCCATATTCTTAATTAATGCTTGGTTAACAAGAAATTAAGGCCCAACAGTAGAAACGCCACCGCATAGCCTCAGCTGAGGATCAAGACCAAAGGATTCACCCTGTTGAATAATCAAAATATGGTAGTCAAACTGACATGATGTAAATTAACATAAATTATCCCTGATAGGTTACTATTATTTTTGCTGTAAATTTGAAATCTTGATTATATGTCAAAACATGGTTGCATTGAGTGACTTAGTTAAAAAATCCGGTAGGAAGAGCCATTATCCAAGTTGGTAGCTGTGGCACATCCGCCTTTCCGCAGATCCCCCCGGCGGAGACCATCTGCCCGGGGGAAAACTGGACCATGGCATCATTTTTCGACGGGGGGCGCGGCAACTTTCGGCCACATCGGGGCTTTCTTCGAGAACATGACCCTTGCCATGACCAATAGCCTGAGGAACACGGGTGCAATTGTCCATGATGCGCAGTCCCTCCAGGACTACAACAGTGTAGATGCGACCTCGCCGGGGACCATCAACGGCACTGCCTGTGAGACGATGATTTGCACACAGGTGGAGTGGGTGTGGATCGCTTTCCCCGCTGCTCTGACTGCTGGCACGAAAGTCTTGCTCGTGCATGCAATCTGGAAGGCTGCAAGGGACCGTGAACATTGACCTGTTTGGAAGGCATCAGTTCTGCCACTGCTGTTCCATGGTCCACCGAGGCGTGAAGAGATTGTGGCTGATCATCAGCTGTCGGCTACCAAGGACATGGAGCGAGCAGCAATTTTGATGGGAGTGAAGCTCGGCAAGGGCGAAGTGGACATGTCACTGGTGGACATAAAACAATGGCCTGAATCGCCACGACGGGGGAGAGCACTGAGATGTCGATGTCAGGGAGGGCAAATGTAACGGAGCTCGATCTTGACTCACTGTATGAACAGGAGGCTTGAGAGGTACTCTGGTGAATGTTTGTGTATCAAACAAAAAACATCCTTGCTTATAAAGATAAGACTTGGAGCTAACTGAAATGAACTGTGACGGATGGGGGCGGTTGACAGCGCCAACTGTTGCTCCTACCGGGCGACGATGTGCTCTCCTAGCGATTATAGGCCTTTTCGGAAAGCAACACCTGGATTGTGGGCCCAAGGGCTATGCAACTGCTAGGCGTGACTCCGGATGTGCCGTGATTTGACAGCATCGTTGCCGGAACGGACAAAATGGCATGCAGACCTCGAACCTTTTTTACCATGTGACGACGAACCCGACAAAGTCTGGAGTAAGCCCTAGATTAGGGATTTTAAATGGAATGGCAGGTCCCTTTATAAAGATGCTAGACCAAGTACTTAAGTAGCAGGTGATTGCTGTGAGTCAACGCTGTGCGAGTACATTGGTACCTGATAAACAAGCCAGACTCTCATGACATATGCTCATGCAAATTTGAAGCGAGTGGAGCAAGATGAATAAAAACTTCAGAACTCATGGTATTGAGCGCCTGGCTCTGGTGCAACCCAGCGAACCACATCAACTAGTTAGGCACGGCCTTCACAAGTCCGACGTTGTCGGCATCAATCTTGACGACGATGTCCGCCAGCCCGAGGACCCACAAGGGGGCCATCCACCGCCAGGGAAAACAAGCCGTGCCAATACAAGCAAAAACCAGACGACCAAAGAATGATGTAGGTTGCAGATGATCCAATATTGAGATAGGTAGCTAGCTTCTCCATCACAGATACGTTAGGGGCATGTCCTGTTCTTCGCAGTTGTAGTCACGACTTGCAGTGAAACCGATGAGTGAATGGAGAATTTGCCAACTCTAGGATCCAGTCATCACATTTTTGCAGAACTGAAAAAGCTATTTGCGACAGTCACTCCTGCATGGAACTCATCATAAGGGGACCAGATGTCCCCCGCCAAAGTATTTAAAGATATCATTTACAAGTCTTTCATGCCTTCTCTCAGTTCCAAAGACCGCATCGTCAAGGAGCAACAATTCTTGCATTCCGAGCACCCGAATTTATCCGAGAAATCTGATTTCACCATCACCGAGAACGTTTTTGACGGCGAACACAGACGCATCAGAAATAGTCAACATGATGCTAAACCATTTATTCACCATAATCCCCCTGCTGGTTTACTGGGTTGTAGCCAGTAAAGACTGTTTCAACTCAGGTCGAACGTTCAAGGATATGGGAGATGATTTATTTGTCAGTCTAAATGTCACCTCTGCCGTGCAGGCCTTTTGCAAGCCATACGAAGGTCAGCACTTTTCGGCAGGTCAAAATGTGAGAAACCTTGAAGCTAATGCTACATCAAAATTGGGAAATGGAAACTGTTGACAAATAATGAATTATAGATTGTAGGGTGTGCGAATATTACCAAGCAAGGAGACACAGAGCCTAAATGGAGGTTGAATATGGAAATGATGTTTACAGGATTCCCACTTCATTCAGACGGTGTGAATTTGACATTACCACACTGCCAGGACATCATAATCACTGCAAGTTCCAACCATTTCCATGATAACAAGAGAGAGCACTAAATTTGTTAACACGATAAGGCATACAAGGAGTGTCCTGACTATGGCGGCAGGAACATCTCCGCGGCGACTTATACGAATAAAATTACACGAGACCAATCCATTGATGGAAATGACGGAGAAACCTCTGATGATGACGGCCAGGGAGACCATGGTGATGCCTCCGGTGCCAATAATCAGGAACACAATGGAGACTCCCCCGAACACAGCACAGATCCTGTCAATGGAAGCACCACTACCATTGTCAGCATTATGAGCACCACAACGACTCCCACCACCGTCATAGCCCCTATGACTACCTTGACGAGCTTCATCACCTCTACCGTTAAGACAAGGGAGTCCAAGTTCATCCAAATCGTCGAGATCATCCAGGCAACCGAGACCATGACCGAGACTACCAGCATTTTCGAAACCATCAGAACCACCGGCAGCTCGCCGACCAGCAGCTCGCCGACCAGCAGCTCGCCGACCAGCAGCTCGCCGACCAGCAGCTCGCCGACCAGCAGCAGCCTCAGCAGCAGCTCCAGCTCGCCGACCAGTAGCAGCAGCCCCAGAAGCAGCCTCAGCAGCAGCCCAAGTAGCAACCCAAGTAGCAGCCCCAGCTGCAATGAGTTGTTATCCGCGGTTGACGACATGTTCGACGTATCTTGCAGCCCCATTCCTACCACGAAGATGAATATAGATTTTCAGGCCAACATTATGATTGATCCTAATGATCACTTTTGTGATTATACGGCGACTGAGACTTCTGAGGCCGTTGGTAGTGGTTAATGAAACTAGGAAAATGGAGCCGCGCATGGTGTGTCAGGCAGAGTAACCGCCAACAATTTTAATTGTGGAATGTCGGCCAAGAAAGCATATATACCAGTTCCAGGTGGATGGAGATGTTTGGGTATATTGCAGTAGACTTTGTGTTATCCGGTGAGGTAGCAAGATCCAATCATTAATGATGGTTTGATTACAAATTGTCTTCTTTCCATGCTACCTTGAGGATTTGCGCGGTGTACACGTCAATATACTGTCCATCATGAGCACCTCTAAGGTCTGTGTTGCTTGTTGCAGAGAGACCCAGGATCCCCAGTACAACTGGCAACAGTGAAAGGGGAAGTTGGCACCCCTGGAACCTCATCACCGTATGTTGGCAACTACAGGAAGGATCCTAAGTAGTCTCACTTTTTAAGCTGTATACATATCTTTCTTAAGCAGTATGCACCCAGTCCCTTCATACAGTGATAAGGGATCCTAAGACAGTCACTCGTTCGTGAAGTTCACTGGATTGGCACCTGGAGTTCCCCTCCGAACTTGAAGTATTTAAAGATGCAGGTCCTCACTCTTGCAGCGTCAATTTTAAGAAAACCATTGTCAACGAGCAACATTTCTAGAATCCAAGAGCCCAACTCTTTTTGATGAATTTGATTTCGCAGTCACCAAAACCATACATACCAACAAGAACCGACATGTTGTTCACGCATTTCTCCATCCTAGACGCACTTCTCGTGCTGATTTACCTGATTGGAACAGCCTCAGGGTGTTACGACTCAGGTATAAAAATCAGTGATGCTGTAGAGGACGCAAATCTAACTGATGCCTTCAATACCTTTTGCCAGCAACACGTGGGCGGAAACGTTTCAGACACCGACAATGTAAGCAAGTTCAAGTCCAATATGTATCAAAGGTTGCAAAATGAGGTGATTACTAATGGACTATAGATTTCAGGCTGCGTGGATATTATTAAGGGTGGAAAGGCATACAGTGTGAATCTGGAAATGAACTCTTTTGAATTCCCTCGTCCTTGGGGACAAGCCACTCTAACAATGGACGCCTGTCAACAAGTCTTGGCCGCTGTAATTACCTGGATTCCTCCATATCTCAAGACCACAAGAGAGAGTACTAACCTTGTTACTCATATCAGGCGCAGGATGAATGTAAGCAAAATGGCAGAGGCGGTAAAAACATCAAGGTCGGCTGGGAAATGGATGTGAACGCAAAGCGCACCCGAGATCAGTCCATGTATGGAGACGGCGAGGATACCTCCAATGACCAGACCGAATATGAAGAGTCCTCTGACGGCGATACTGTTGAGGAGGACGAAGACACGTTTGAGAACGAATATCAAGGACAGAATGAAGATGACCAGGGAGATGGTGACGCCAGCCCTGAAGACGAAGAGCAAGGCCAGAGTGAAGACTCTGACGGCAATGACGAGGCAGAGGGCGAAGACCCTTCCAGCACCAACTCCCTGGAAGAAGACACTTCTGGGCATGGCAGTACCGAGACCATTATCAGCTTTAAAAACACCACAATGATATCCACCACCACCCCACCCCATACGATTATCATAACAAGCTTCATTACCTTAACCCCTGGGGGAAAGAAGTACAAGACCAAAACCAAAACCAAAATCAAGGCAACCACGGAGACTGAGACCACCAGCATTACCATGGCCATCAAGACTACCAGCAGCAGTTCGTCCTCGAGCAGCAGCAGTTCGTCCAGCAGCAGCACGTCCAGCAGCACTACCACTACCAGCAGCGGCACCAGCAGCAGCGGCACCACCACCGTCACGACCACCACGTCTACTACAACCTCTAGCCCGAGCCCCAGTATCACTCCGTTGAATGAAAAGTTTAGGTGCGAGGTCAAGATCGATCCAAACAACGGATCCTGTAAAACATCGACTCAAGGGGTTTCAGTTACCTATCATGCAGGACCCGCTGCTCCAAGAAAATATTGAAAGTGCCTGATAACCGGGAACATGCATGGAACCATGCACCATTTGACAGGCATATTTATTACAAACCTTGTCGTGCTGGAAACCCTGGGACACCAAGCTTATATAGCGAGTGGCAGTTTGACGGCGGGGTTTGGTACGTTGCAGTAGGCTGGCTCTGTCTCATTCAAGGAGCAAGATATAACCGTCAATGATAATATTACTGCAAAGCATCTTATTTACACGCTATCAGGATGCAAAAGTCGGCGAAAGATGGGTAACAGGCACTAGCTACCGTGGTATGTATACTCATGATGAAGACGTCACGGAGGTGTTGAGAGGGACACACTGGCAGTGTTCGGGCCATGCATGGCACTATTCTGCGTGGATCTTCTCCATCATCGCCCCCGTGCCGCCTTCTCCTGCCCATGTGGGTTTGTCATATTGCAATGCTGTAATGAGTGTCCATCTTGTACTTGAATGTATCTTCAAATATGTGTTCTATATTTATGAGTAGATCCTTTCTTCAGGTTTACTTTATACAGGTCATGTGGGCCAGACCGCAATGGTATTAAAGCGGCGCCGTGCCGCCCAACGAGCATAGGTGACCTTTTGGACTTGCAGAAATAGGTATCGGCTTTTCAGACTAGCCCATGCGTCTACTTCTTTCCCAGGGAGGAGCTTGCCGAGAACCCCATGCGCAGCGGCGTGGATGTCTCCTCCAAGCTCCCCAGGTAGGCACGAACCATTCCCATACAGTCGTTATACGAGCCGGCCTCGTTCTGACATGCGTCCAGCACCTGGAGTATCGTCTTGAGCGACTGACTGACCTCGAGGTGTCCGTGTGGCATTCGCCTCGCGCCGTCTTGGCCGCGAGCCTGGAGGACGGCCACGAGGGCCTCGGCGGCCAGCCGAAGAGGAGGCATCATGTAGAAGCTTGCTTCTCGGTATATTGTGATCTGGTTTGTCAACGTCTGGCATGTTGCGAATATTATAATAGAACAAGCCTGGGGGGAGGGGGGCGCTTACCTTATCTGGGCGGAGGACCTCAGCATAGCACAACAAGTCGCTGATGTCGATGGCGCTAGAGACGCTCTCCTGGCGGCATTCGTAGGTAATTGTATGCAGGAACTTTGACCTCTCGCCATGGTAAACAGCCGCGTTGAAGAGCTGGATTCGTGTTCCGAGGGCAACCATACCGCGCCTTGGTGTGTTTAAGAGAGGTCACTATAACCTTCATCTGCTTAATAAGTCATCATTTTTGCAAGTTTATTTAGCGGTGATTTGCACTTAGAAGCTTTATTTTATATAAAGCGTTTAAAAGCCCATTTAATTACCTTTTAAGAGAAAATAGTTATAAAGGGTAAATAGTCGCTAAATAAAAAAACGGTTATAAAGCTAAAAAATGAACTTATAGGGCTATGAATTAATACTTATTTTTATTAAAAGCTTTTACATAAAGTTAAATACCTTTTAAGAATAGCTTCTTCCTTTCTTTAACTTTATATAACTTTAACTTCCTACTTACCTTCTTTATAATTTAAATCAAAAGAATTAATTAATTTAATAATTGCATTTAATTTATAGCTTATTAAAAAGTTAAAACTTAAAAGAAAGCATTATTAAAAGATAAAAAAAGGAATTCTTTTTTAGCTAGCCTTTATCTTAAAGCATAAAAGCTTTTTTATAAAAATTAAAAGGGAATTTGCTTAAAAGAAAAAGCACCTTCCTTTTAAAAAAGCACCTACCTATTTAAATCCACCCTTTGCTCTTAATCCCTTTCTTTTCTATAATCATTTTTAGCCTTTAAAAGCTATTTTAATTTACTAAGAATTTATATAGGCTTAATAACTTAAAGCAAGTTAAAGATTTAATTATAGCGGTCTTCGTAATGACCATTTTAAGCCAAAAGAGGGGCCTTTAAAGGGGCAAAATGGGCAATAAAGCGTGCGAGGGCCATAATGACCCTTTCTCAGATACACCAAAGCGCGCAATGGAACGAGCAAGGCCAAGACCCGCAGTTCGCAGTGAGGGCCCGAGGACAGTGCAGAGGAGGGGGAAGAGGTGAGCCACTGCGTCACAATCGTCCGAATCTTCGTTTCGAGGCGCTCATGGGTGCGGCAGAAGTTGAAGGATGGCAGGTCGACCCCGGACACGGCTGTGGTGGTCATGCGGTCGTGCTGCTCCGCGTCGCTGGCGATCTTCAGAGCTACGCACAGGACACCGAATGCGTCGTTTTCTGGGATGCTCCGTGACGTTGTGAGCAGATTGATCTTGAGACGGTCTAGGTCGATGTCGTCGTAGATGTTGGACACGGAGGGCGGCTAATTAGCGTTCTGTTAGTTTATGAGACGAAGACTTTTTCTTCCCTTTGTCACTCTTTCTAGACTTTAGGGTTACGGAGCATCAATGTGACTCACCTTGAACTTGCTGTTTCCAAGAACCCCTGTTTCCCGGAACTTCATAGAAAGGCTGACGAGCATTACCATCTTGAGCATATTCGGCTCCTCTTCATCCTCACTTTGCTCCTTCTCCGAGCCGGAAATATCTTGATGACACAAAACGGACATGAGAGTAAACAGCCGAGACGTGGTGACCATTGCGCGCGGGGAGGTGAAGTGCTCGAACTCGAAACGAGCCACGAGCACGAGAGCCTGCGCGGCCTCGGCGGTCCAGAACGACGAGGCGCCAGAGCCGAGCTCGGCTTGCTCCAGGTGGAATCGTGCTGCTATGTAGCATTGCTCCTTGAACTGGAACGAATCCTTCTCAGCCTGGGCCCCGGCCATGCACACGGCATATTTCAGGGCCAATGTCTGGTGCTTCTCTGGAGACTGCTGTAAGGTGCGGTAGAAGGCATTCCTACTCATCAGGGGTAAATGCTTTTGAACGACGTCGAAATAGGCTTCGAAGCTAAATTAAAGTTTAGACTGAGTTGAGCACTAACACCTCTGGGGGTTTGGCGGGGTGGGATGGCGTGGGGAGCGAGCACTTGAGTTGAGCCTCAGCTACTTACAGTCGTGCACATGTCTCAGGAGACACGGGCAAAGTGCCAAAGCCATTTTCAGGAGGACTCGGCTGGTCGACCTGCCCGTGACCCAGCTCCTGTGGAAGAGTACAGGCTCTTGACGAGGTGGCTGTGGTTGCTGTTGTGGTTCCTGTCTCGATCGGGGTGGGAATGCTGTCAGAGAGCCTGCCGTAAGGCAGCGGGGACACGCTGACGGTACTGCTCAGCTTACCCGAGCCACCAAAATGGCCCCCAAAATCATCAATCATTGACTGATCCCTAAGGTAAGCAGGCATTAGTACACTCATTTGCATTCCATACCACCAAAACCACGCTAGTAACACCACCATATTACAGCATATTAAATTTATATATATATTATTATGCCATTAACATTTTTAATTATAACCTTATTATTAATATATTTACTTATAATTATTTATACTTAAAAATAAATAAACTAGTTATTATATATAAAGAGTATCCTTAAATATAATTTTTTACCCCTTAAGTCATCATTTAATAATACAGTTGCCACTAATGCTTTATTAAACTTCTTTATTAATATACTTAAATTTATATATTAATATTATCCCCTTTAATTCTTAAAAGCTTTTAAATAATATACTTTTAAAGTAAAACCTTTAGGTATTAAATTAAGCCTTAAGTTAAGTATTAATATTAAGTAAATTATTAGAAATATTTATTTATATGCCTTAAAAGGTTATAAACTTATTTAAAATAATAAATTATATTATTTAAGGTTAGAATATTATAAAATATAATATTTAAAACTTAATTTTTAAGGTTAATAAAAGATTAAATAACTCTTTAAGTAAAAGTACCTTTTTTAAGTATAAAAATAATTCTTTAAATACCCTTATTAAAAAATTATAATTTTAAAAGAAATAATATATATTAAAAAATTTAAATAAAATATTTATAAATATTGTTAAGGTAATAAAAGGTAATAACTAACTTATTTAATAATAATAATGTTTTAAGTAAGCTAATAAATTAAATTCTTAAGAAATTAATTATATTACACTTATATATTATAAAGATAAGCTTTAGTATTCTTTTTATATATAAATTAATTGCATATAATTAAAATTACGTGCGCAATCATTAAGTGTATTCTTATAGTAATAATGTGGCTAGTATTTAGGTGCCAGGGGCATTTGGCTTCCTGGGGGTCCCCTTTATATGCTTATGCTAAACAAGTTTTACAATTATTAGGGACGAGCACTGGTTCAGCGAGAGCTGCGCTCCAGTTTATGTGGCTGATAGGGGAGCACAAATATAAATTCAGATAACGATACGTTCCAACGTCTAATAGGGAAGTCTCGGAGGTTATCTTATACTTCCAACGGCCATAAGTGTTCTGATTCTCCATAATATTTGACCGAAATAATAGCTTGGTTGCAAAGACCTGTGCTCCCTGAGCTTCTTTACCAATGACGCCTATTGCTACCCGACCACCTATGGGATGGCTGTCCACCCTTGATTGAACCGGATGAATGAGGGACACACCCGAGCATTCTTGTGTAGTCCATTCAAGACATTCGTGTTAGAACATACAGCTGCCCCCGGGGGTACACCACCTCCAATTGGTCACATCATCTGAATAGCAACGGTGTGCTCTCCGTGGCAAATCTTTTCATGCGCACCCGTCAGAGCGACGAGCAGACAGTGTCCACCCTGGGCGTGAATAACATCAAGCTAACGCCTCTGACGACTGCTCATGGTGAAGTTGATGTCTACAGCAAGCCCATCCAATTCAGGCTCATCTTGATGGCGACTTTGGACTTGTCAGGCTTGAATCTTGCTTCGATAATACTTTGCTGGCATGTTCAATCCCGCAAGCGTGCCATGTAGAACAGGTGCCCACTCTAATAGTGTCTTGCATCCGGGAGGTTCCATCATCAAGCCAGCACGTTATTTTCACTCGAAAGAACGACCATCACCACTTCTTTGATGCTGTCATCGTCATATGGCCGGTACAATCAGTTCTGCGAAGTCTTGACCCTGTCTTATACGACATTATTGGTCACTGTTTGGTCTGCTGCGATAACTCCTCTCGCTTTACAAAGCTGACATCTCATACAATCTTACGTCGTTGGAAGATGGGACCATCTGTTCCGACATTCTGCCAAGATCTATGATCTTTCCTGCCTCAGTGTTAGTAAGCGATTTCGGATTGGCGGCGAGTAAGCCAGTTGCCTGACTCCAGGGCCAGTGTGGGACCAGTCGCAAACAGCAGACACCAATCGCATGGCAGACATTTCAGATCGAAGATTCGCGACAGATACACGTCAGAGACTGAGTGTATCCTGCCAGCTGTGGGTTCTGCCTGCGCAAATCCGAGTGGACGTCGGGCAGAAATATTGACACCACCTTGTGCGTCATGACGCAACACCTCGAATGTATGTGCGAGACAACGTCGGTTGCCAAATACGCTGCCGATGGCTGGTCTGGCTGGTGAGACGCAAGGAGCGGTGAGAACGTTCGATGGTTTCGACGCCGTTTGGGCGCTTGTGATGCACTGCAACATGTTTCCCGAGACCCTCGCGGCGGCTACAACACATCAACGGTCTGGACTTATGGATCTGCGATCGTTCTCGGGCACTACGCTCAAGTAACTTGATTGAATAAAAAGCAAAATATTGTCCCGAAAACTCCGCCGGATGTTGCCCCGTTGGCCGATCAGTGGTTTAATTCCACGCTCCCGAGGTCGTTCATCATACAACGCCCAAAGAGATTTAAGGGTTATGTGATCTCATCGCGTAAGCTTGTCCTCTCATTCAAGCGCTGTCTCAAGAAACGGTATGTTTAATTGAAGATTTCCTCGATATGAAAATGTATTCTTGGCGGAGTTGTAACGATCAATCATGTGGAGGTGAAGCAAGTCACTAGGTGAGCGACGCAGGGATAAATGATGCACACTGCGGAGTAAACTCTCCCCAGATTCTTCAGGCATACAGCCCGGGGCAATCATGTACCCCGGATGCAGGTGCTCGTGGTGGGAAGGGTTTTAACTTTCTGGAATAATCTAGATCGGTCCCAACCACCAGGAAGCACAGCTGCTAGACTACCCGACACTTCCGCCGTACGCCACGTGTAGCTGTCTAGTCATCGGGGTACCAGGCCAGGTGGCATAGCATCTTTCGATAGAAGTGTTGAGAACATGTGAAAAAGGATGGAGTCGTATAATCATGAGATGGTCAGAGACTTGCAGATGGGAGACAAGATTTGTGATGTATAACACGGTGCCTCGTCTTTGGAACCACTTTGATTCCACTGCGAATCGTTGGTCCTTTTCTGAGCGGAGAGAGTTTCTGAAGCAATCTTGGTTCTCGAAGTCCTGCCTCCGATAGAAATGGCAAACCCACAGCGGATGATAATCGGTCGATCAGGAGGCCTACGAGTGCAGCGTGGACCCTTGCGTTGTGTAGAAGACAGCGACAGGGACTCGTGGGCCTCTAAATAGGCCTCGTCCTCAAGTACGTGGACTCAACTTTAAGGGTCTGAGGTTAAGGGCTCCCGTTGGATAGAAGTACCGTTGTCACTGCGGTGTGTCTGCCTTGTGCGGACCGAGCCTGCGCGTGTGATGAGGGATTCCATGTCGTTGATCGCTTTCGGGACTCGTCAGAGCCTGTCTCCTGAAAGCCTATGTTGTTCCCGAAACCACTCAAGTGGAACTGCGAAATTGACAGATGACAATGCGCTGAGTCGTATTCGAATCTCGGAGCCCGCAGACCTGTCATTAGCATGTAAGGGCGGAAGATCATAATCAGTCGACACGCGCCTGAGGCCGCGACAGGCGCAAAAACGGTGAGATGTTCAGTGATCATACCGGGACTTTGAATCAGGACCAGCGAATACTGGCCCTATATATGCCTGGTGATATCATCTGCACGCAGGATGACTTCGTTGCGGGTACTCTGTAGTGTCCCTCTCCCTGTACGCTGTCGCGTGATGGGTGCCTGAGCTTGCATTGGGATCAACGCGCGGCTGGTGTAGGGTGCCATTCCGCCGAGCCGGCACGGCACATAGGACGGTGAACTGACGCCGTCGAGGCGAGCCGCAGAATCTCCGCAGCACTTATGTAACCTGTTGCGCCTAACAAGCCACTTCGGAAGTTCCCCTAAAGTTTATTTTGTTTCGATGGCTCTAACTATGCAACGTCCACGCCCAGCTCCATTCGGCTGAACCCCTTTATTCTTAGCGGCCGAGACCCTCTGGACCACTCCGAGGCATAAGGTTGATGATGTCACGTCCTGACCAATCTCCCCCGGCCAAAGCACTATAGTCTCGGGACGGGGCTCTCCCCAGATCGTCATGAGCCAGACCACCCGGAACGCATGGTTTGGACGGCTCTCTGACACTAGGCACGTGGTCCAGTGCGGTCGACAGCGGCTGCGCAGCATGAATAAGCGGTGATGAGGATGCCCAATCGACGGTGCGCAGGGAATAAGCCTGAGTCGCACACTCGGGCTCCGGCGGCTGTTCCTAGGTCGAGGCTTGGGATATCCCGTCTAGCTGAAAACGGGAATTCTGCGACTCCCAGAACCTCCGACGTCACCAACGTTGCTATGGCATTGCGCCGTGTGCAAACAACGCTCCCTTGTCATGACCGCGACGCCGGTGGAAGCATCAGCCACTCTTCCAGAAGTGGTTAAATCCTGCCGCCCTCTCCTGAACCTGCTTTCGTTTCTGGAACGTCTTTATTTTGTCTCGGGTATTTCCTCCCGTCACTTACCTTCCCGTTGATGACCAGCACTAGCTACACCATTCCTCATTTGTCTTCTTTCAATGTCACCGGTACCAGCCGGATCTCTACAACACCTCCTACTTTCCATCAATACCCATTTACAATATGGAGGGACTCGTGTATGGTGTGGCGGCGATGATAGTCAAGGACATGCTCAAGACACCATATGTCAAAGGCCGAGACTACGAACGTAACGTGCGTCAAGTGTACCGAGATGTCGACAACCTACAGATCACCTTGGACCAGACCAAGTCCAACTGTGAAGGCCAGTCCCTGAGTAAACCTCATGCGGAATTTGTAAAGAGGGCCGAGAAGCAGAAACGAGATGCCTACCGTATCTTGCGCAAGAACTACCCACGCGACGCTAGCACGTCGCAGCGTTTCGAGTATGCCTCAACACCAGGAGCCGAGATGAACCTGCTCGACATAGGCAAAGAGGCGAACCAGACAGCCAAAGGTCTCAATGACCTCCTTGCGGAGATTCGATTCGCCAAGATAGGAGGAGACAAGGGAGACGACAAGGACAAGGAAAACAACGAAGGTCAAGAGAAGCAAAAAGACAAGTCGCCAACGCGGCCTTCTCTAGACCTCTCCAGAGTCCAGTCTCGTGATGCACCGTCGAGGGGATCAAGCAGCCCACGCAGTACGTCCAGCCGTCACAGCAGTGTCTTCAGCCCAATACCAATCCAGCCCACCGGCATCTATAGTCCTCCAAGCAGCACCTCGAGCTTCTCAGATCCCACACGGAGACACTCGACGTCGTCCAGGCGCCGGAGTCAAAGCAACCACCTCGGCCACCACCACAAACAAGAACTCCTCACGCCGTCCTCATGGCCCAAGACCAACCCCTTCGACACGATAATGGAGACGGGCCGCGAGCGCGAGCAGGCCCTCGACAACCTGCAGTACGGCATCGACCAGGTCCTCAGCGCCGTCGACCAGGAGCACGAGTACGAGGCCATGGTCTTCCTGGAGCACTCGCTCAAGGAGGTCCTCCGGCTGCAGCGGTCGCAGGGCTTCACGGGGTCCCAGATGGGCGAGGACCTAGGCGACGCCGTCGACGAGCTCGACCTGGCGATGCGGACCCTCGTCGCCGCCAAGAACGACAAGCAGAAGGACCGTGCCCTCAAGGACCTCAGCTACGCGCTCGAGAGCGTCGACGTCGCGCTCTACGCGCGCAGGAAGCAGAAGGAGCAGAAGGAGCGGCGCGGCCACGAGCACGCCAGCCCCGTCCGCGTCGGCAGCAAGCGGCGCGGCAGGGGCAGCACCGAGAGGAGCAGGCGCCATTCGGTGCAGTCTGAATACCCCCGATAAACCAGATCATGAAGCGTTGTGTATCAAAGCGTGTTGTACTGTATATTGTGTAGCAGTATGTGGAACGGATGGCATGGACATGGCGTTATATCACGATTATGACCTTTACTTTACTTTCTTTCCCCTTGTTTCCGACCTGTGTACCCGCGTCGCAGCGATGTTCTACGACGGGGGCTGAGGAACAAGAATGGCCTGAACAGATATCCCTGAGCTGGGAGCTCCTCAGAGTCCATCGTTACTTGATCTACTCCGATGATGAGCGGGAAATGTGATGCAAATTTGACACTATCCCTAGATGTCTGTAAAGTCACCTACGATGCGTGGACTGTTTTCGAGAGGATCAACACGCGGCCGTGCATTGAAAACAAATCACTGTTAAATTTACCCCAGTGTGCTGCACAGTAGTCCATGCTTATTAGGTAAGTATGTGCCTGCCGAGGAACGGCTGCCGAAAGTGAGGCTGTAGAGTCCCCTTTTCCCCTCTGTCCCCACTTATTAGTGTTCTAAGCCGTTTGGGTGTTTTCGAACCCTGGTTTCAGCCAAGATCCTCGCACCACGAACATGGACAAGGAGAGCAAAGAGTAGCGGTAAAGCCGCGAACTAACTACACTGGGGAGGCTGGTTGCAGTTGGGCAGCCATTTAGCAGCAAACTCCTATTTTGGCACCAGAAAGCCACTTATATTATTGTGATGCGCAGGACTAAGGAAGCGCCACTTTATCAGATACGTGCAACAAGGTGATATTAGTTCTGGGATAAATAAACAAACGACACACGGAGCAAAGAGGAAGAAGAGGAAAAGGCAACTGGAGATCAGAGGCTGATCAGGTTCGAATGCATGCCTAACGTATTTCTATCTGCGTGCATAGGTGTACTGACTGTTCAATTGAGCAATGATGTGCGGGTAGAGATGATCCTCTAACTCGCTGAGGGTCTCCATGTCTCGTTGCTCAGTCCCTCTCGCCGCACAGGTCCTGGCCGAAAGCCCACGTCGACCACTGTGGAGATAAATGTCCGTGTGTGCGTGGATGGCTTGGATGAACGACCGGACTTGTCTTCTTCCCGAAGGTTTTTTTTCTTCTTCTTTTCTCTCGGGTGGCTGCTTCTAGGTTGACCGTTGCGCAAGTTGTTTGCTTCCTTCTACCTCTACCTCTCGTGTGCGATCAGAGCACAGAAAATCTAATCACTGGGCTCGCTTAATTGCTTCCTCCATCCCTACTCCGATATTTGCGTGGTATGTTGCAGACATTGCCGTACATGGCAGGTGAATAATAGATTGATAACGAGTATCTTGATGGGCAGTGGGTGCATGGTGGTGGCTTCTGGGCGCCTTGTGATTATACAAAACGCCAACATGCCTTAAACTGTACCAGGCCTGCACTGCTTCTAATGTACATAGTGGACAGACTGGAGATTTCCCCACCTTCTTCGTATCTCTCTTTCTCTGTCAAGGACACAATCTCCCTCCCTTTGTATCTGCCTACGTGCGTCTCACCCTACGTCTCAGGAAGCCCTACTTATCAGACGTCAACAACCTTTGGCGGAAAATTCCCTATTACCGAGTTACTCAGTTCTGGCGCTGGCACCCGTCAGAGTCTCACCCGTACGTAAGCGTACTACCCGTACACAGCATATAGATAGTTAGCGGCCACCGCGAATCAGTGGGATGTTTCTACATAAGGCTCACCTCGCTGGCGGTCTATTGACGTGCTGCCGCCCACCCGAGATGTTGTGTGCAGCTTACTTTTTCTTCAAGGCAACAGCCTTTGGATACCATCTGACCCTAAGAGCCGGTCTTGATATAAAGCAACAGCGTGGGATGATGAAGAAATGAGCCTTACGTTCTCATGAGTCAACGACGTCTTTCAATACAAAACCGGTAAGACAAAAGAAGCAGAAGAAAAGAACGGACATCAAGGCAAATTAAGCTCGAATCAGAGTTTGAGGGTCACAATGATCCTCAAAAGATACAAGAATATAGAAGAATATAGATCGATTGATTAGTTACGGTAAAGATTGTGATTTAAAATTGATGTCTCTTGCAGAGCCGTCTGATCGGGAAACACCATAATTACGAAAGCTATTTAGCCAGAACAACATCATAGACTTTCCCACAACCTTTTGAAGTCTTTTCTAGTCCTGCAATCACGCCGCTCGTCGAGGCGAGTAGTCCACACGGACTGTTTCCTCCAGTCTGATGAATTCGCCTATGTTCTCGTCATGACTTGGAAGACTCTGGCCTCGTGTCGCAATAATTGACGTGTGGTTGTTGCCCTTGTAACTGCCCAGGGAGAAATCATGCAAGCGCTTTATGGCCGAGTCATCCCGGTTATGGCCGCTGTTGAACCTTTTGTACAAGGCCTGTACCAAGGGTCTCATCCCTGGCAAGCACGAGCAAATGAAATAGGCAGAGGGTTCGACCAAAGTCAGTATCCCCGTTTTGATTTGAAGATACCACAAGTCTGATTCGAAGTCCGCATCATAAAATCCAACGAAACGGATCACAGAAGTTATGATGCCCCTTCAAGGTCAAAATTTGATCAGCGAATGTGAGAGAGGATTGAATTCTACATGTTCAGGGGAATAATGATCGAACTACTTACAGACTTCCGGCCATGAACGTCAAGGAGACCCCAATCTTCCGGTTTCTGCTCATCTGCAAATGATAGAGGGTGGACAGAGGCAGAATAGCAATAGCCAGATCAGTGAGGATGTTTGGAACACTGACATATTTATAGGCGGCCAATAGATCTGCACAGTGGCCACCTTGGATTGTCTTGTCCCATTTGAAAGCGAATGGTTGGCAAGTTACCAAGGCAGCGATGATACCAATGGCGACCCAGTTGGTCAAAACCACCCCGGTGACGATCCAAGTTACGATGCGGACCTTGCGGTCGACAAAGACCCTGAGATACAGGATCAAGATCGCCACCTTGGGGAAGGTCACACCGGCCATGTATAAAAACTCGCTTGACGTTTGGATCTTGAGAAACGGCACGATGACCGACGTATCGTTGATCAACCAGTAGACCGTATGGCGGCCTGCACCTCCGACCTTAACAAACACTCGAGGAGGTAGAGTTAGCAAACGCAAGTCTGCCAGGAATCCTCAGCAAGTCCAGCCTCGGTAGACTCACAGATTCCATTGATGCAAAGTCCCAGACAGAGAAGGTAATTAAAGGGATATAAAACCCAAACCTCCCAGTGAATGCGCTCTGCACAGAACAGCTGAGAAATCAAGAAAGTCACAAGTACTATAGTTATAACGACTATGATAGCAACACTGGCGTCAATGAATCTCTGACTGTCGTCTTCTGCCAGATACTCCGGAGAATAGGAGTCGAGTCCCGCGTGGGCGGACATTGTGGCTTCTCCAGATTCCGAACGGGTGGAGAAGGGTCGTGAGGCTTTGCTATTAGGTCGGGTACGCTGACGAGAGCTTACGGACGCGGGGTGGCTTTGGCCCACTTAACGGGACGAGTAGAGTCTTATACACCGAGAAACATGATAGGTGTCACAAGCGCGATCCCCTGATGGGAAATTTTTCGCGGACAAGAGTACTCTATTTTTATGTTGGTCAGCCCCTGGGGGCGAAGTAGGATTGCAGTCTCGGAACCTTGGCAGCACTTCTGCGTCTCAGCTCCTTCTGGTTCGGCACTGGACTTCCAGTCGCGATCGACATAGCCTTTCCCCTCATTGAGAAAACCGGTCAAGCACCTGGATTCGACTCAGCCTGAAAGTCAAGTTTGTGCAACCCAGGCCACTGCCTGCGGTGCGTTTAGAGCATGCGGTGCGTCGGATTCAGAAGCAATAAGGTTAGTCATACTTATGTAGATGCATGCGGCCCCCATCCTGTTGATTCAAAAATTGGCAACATCCTGAGGTGGAGGAGGAATGGTATGATTCAAAGTATGATTCAAAAAGCGCAGCATGTCTCAATCATGGGTGCCCTCCACAGTATATGTTGCCATATGGCCTCCTTGGACATTGTGAGTCGGACTATGGGCGGGGGGTTAAATCACAAGATACCATAAGTCCAAGAACCCAGTTACGCACACTGTGAAGGTGTGCATGGGTGAAGGCCCCATTGACTGCAGGCATTCACTGAGGCTCTGGGCCCCACACCCCTCAGGCATAAAACCCCTTGCCTGCGATTTTCACAAAACCTCTTCCTTACATAGAAGGTAGCGCCGTCTTAATCTAAATTGACGTATTAAGGACAGCTGCCTTGTCTCTGTAATCCCTCTTATGACACACACACCCCCTCCCGCACAGTCGTTTCCCACTAAAAAGCCTGATTTCAGCCTATTAATAACTAAATTTATATAATTATAAATAATTTTTATATATTTAGCAAACTTTTTATTTATTAATAATTAAGTTTTATATAATTAATCATATCTTCTTTTATATAAAATAACATTATATTTTTAAGTTATAACAAAGAAATTTAAGGTTATTAATTATAAAGAATATTATTTATTTAAGCTTTAAAAACTATAAAGTGTATATAAGGTTTAAGCTAATTTATTTTTCTTATTAATGCTTTAAAACGGAAATAATTATTATTAATTAATTAATTAATTTAAAAACTTAATTTCAATTTAAATGCTATATAAATAACTTCAAAATTAAGTTGTTTGGGTATAAGTAAAGTTAAGTAGTTTATGTGGTGGATGTGTATGAGTGAGGGGGGTGTATGGGTAAGGAATGGGGCATAGTATCTTTTTTGTTAACTGTTTCTAATCTGGTTCTTTCAGATCCCCATGAGCATACCGGAAAGACAGGCTCGCCATGTGCAGCGTTGATCATGCCGAACCAGATCGCCCGGTGATGCCGAGTGGCTTTGCTAGGACTAGTTCACACCTGTGCCCGGGTGTCGCACAAACTTAGCACATCAGAATCTGTCAAGGCAATCTGTACGGGCCGGGCAATTGGAGCTGAACATTCGCTTATACTCTATACCGAACTTGTTAGAACCAAAGGCAGCTCACAGGCGTGATACCGCATACTATCATTTCGACAATTGCTCATTCTAGTTCTCTTGTGATGTAAAAATCGCTAATCAATTAACGCTAATGCAGGCCTCATGTAGAGCCGCAGCGCCCATTGGGCCAAACATCGTCTACGCTGGACGCAAATCTATCACCTGAGTGAGGCAGCCCCGGGGCGAGACAACTTCGTGAAGTGTGAACCCACCCTGTTCGGCAATAACCCGGTATTCCTCCAACGTCCGTTCCCGGTTCTTCACCCGGGAGAGCATTCTGATGTCTGCATACCTAGCGAAGCTGCCCAGCTTCCCATCCAGGATGATATGCTCCCCAACCACAACTCGACTGACCCCAGGCTTGAGAATAATCGATTCCCTGATCCGTCTGAGCAACTTGATGCAGTTCTCGTCGTCCCAATTGTGGAAGACAAACTTGAGGAAGTAAGCAGCTGACCGCGGCAGCTCGTCCTTGAAGAAGTCGCCGCTGCGGACCTCCACAAGCCGCCCGCTCGTAGCATCGTCCGCGTCCTCGAACCGCTTCCGGATCAGCTCAGCCGTCTGAGGCAGCTCGAACGCGGCCGCCTTGGCGGTAGGGAACGCCTGGAGGTAATGCCACACAAAGTCCCCTGCACCAGCCCCGATATCCGTGACGACCTCGCCCGCGACCTCAGCCCAGGGGTAATCAGCCAGCAGCCCGGGGGCCTCGGCGATGCTGAACGCGCCGATGGCCCTGTGGAAGGCGGCCGTCGTGCCCATGCGCTCCATGACCTCGTAGATGGGCTCGTCGGTGCCGTAGTAGATCTGCGCGGCGGAGCGCCCCTCGCCCGCCGCGATGGCCGTGGGGAGCCGCGGGAGGATGTCGTAGTGCTCGCACGCGTAGAGGCCGACCCAGTTGTGCCACGTGGTCCAGTGGTCGGTCCGCAGGAGCTGCGAGGTGCGGTTGTTGTCGACGAGCCCCGTGGCGGCGGAGTGGGTGAAGAAGCCCATCTCGACGAGGTACCGCACGACCTGGCCGCACGCGGCTGGTTGGATACCTGCCTCGGACGCGAGGGATTCCGTGCTCAGGGGCCCCTTGGTGTGCAGGATGTCGGCGAGACCGTACTTTGCCGCGCACACGAGTACTTGTGTGTTTGTCGCGGAGAAGATGGCGTCCATGAACTGTACCTGTGGCGGGGTGAGGATCTGCTGGATCTTGCCGAGGGTCTGGATAGTGTCGAGGATCTTGGCGCGCAGGGCGCCGGACTGGGACTGGGAGTCTGGGTTCTGGGAGAGCCTCAGGGCGTCATCGACGAAGGGCGCGAGAGGGCCATCTAGGGCCCTTGCCGCTTGCTTGGCCGACGCGAGGAGTTGATCTAGTTCTGCTTCCATGATTGTGTTTTCGGGACCTCAGTATAGATCTAACAGACGAATCTAAATAGACCTATAATAAAACGTATACCAATATTAGGGGTACTTATGGATATCTACCTAGGTATTTTGACCAACACCATGATGTTGTGGGACTGCGTTTGTTTAGTTACATATAAACATTCTTCACAATTGGAGGCTGTTTCACCCGATGTCTCTTTTCGGACCACACCATGCTTGGGGCAATGTTGATATTCACCGAACCACACAATGCCACTCAGATCCGCGAGATCTCTGTGAGCTCAATTGACCCGCCAAGCGTGGGCCCGTTTGCGATGCCCGGTCTTTCGGCCCCGACTGATGCTCGGTGAATATCCTCGGCGTAGTCGTCCCAGTCAAGCAGCCGAGAGCTACCTAGGGATCCACTCCAGATCCAGCCCAGTCAGCCAGTCACCCATGCAGTGAATGTCCTCCAAAGTCTGAATACTGCTAACTATGCATTAAATTATTAGTCTCACACGAAGCTTCTTAGAGACGCCAATTTTGAATGAGTTCTATGCTGGAAACGACATGGGCGTGATACTAGGCTGTATTACGTGCAGACTGAAGCTGCGATTGCTAACACAGATTCATCTCGTCACACCTTAGGCAAGTATGCAAACTCAATAAGATGAAATTGGAGAATATTAACTCAAGCTCCGAAATTCTTCCGTGAACCTATGTATTACAACCATTATCTGTATGCCGTGTATCTACCAGGCCGTCATGTCGGCCGTCTCAAACATCGCCCTCAGATCCACTTCTACGCCCTTCTTCTCGCATAGCTTCTGCAGGACCAGTGCGTCCATGCTACTCGCACCCAGCCCCCAAAATGTCTCAGAACCGTTGGAAGTTTCCAGGGGACGACCAAGGCACTCTGCCACAGCCTCCTTGACAGCCAACGCCCTGTTGTCATCACTTCTGCTGCCCGCACTGTCCCTCGTCTCCTGCTTGTAGTCCAGTGAATCCCTTTCCGACTGCGGGGTAGGCAGTCTGTCATCCTGCCCGGCCGCAGTATCTGTGACGACCCGCAATATCCCATCAATGCTCGCCCCTCCCCCAAGCAGCTCCAGGACCAGCGCCAGGGCACTCTCCAGCGTGTCCGCCCTCTCCTCGTCCAGCAACCCATCCGCGCACTCCAGCTCGACCAGTAGGCCCCGGTCACCCTTATCCGTGAATTCAACCATTACAGGGAACTTGGCACAGTGCGGCCGCGCATCCTCGCGCTCCACGGTCTCGACACCTTCCAACCTCAGGCGGCCCCCTGCCGTCTCCACGGCCGTGTGGAACGACACCATGACCTGGAACAGCGGCCACGCCAGGCTCGGCTCGGCCCTGTTGGCCTCAAGGTCCTGTGACGACTCCCGCAGGATGTTGCGGAGCACCCGGTGCGGGACAAAGTGCGCCAGGGCGGCCCTGCTGCGGTCCCCGACCATGTCGAAGAAGTCACGCAGAGAGCCCGGTCCCCCTGAGGGCGTGCTGTCGCCGGCTCCGGAAGAGTGGCCGAAGTCCCAGTTCAGCGGCACGACAAGTCGGTCCAGGAACATCCCCAGCATGTCCTCGGTGCCGACCTCGGTGCGCATCGTCATCGGAGCCCCGAGCGCCACGGTCACTGGGCCCCGCGCGGCGTGAGGCTGGAGGCTCTGCAGGGCGAGGAACGTCGCGCCCAGCGCCAACTGGTGCATGGTTATGCCATAGTTGAGGCTCAGCGCGGCAAGGCGTCTGTGGTGTTCTGGCCGGACGATCCACGTGCGTGTCCGGCCGCGGTAGCTGTGAGGCTGGGGAGGCTGGCCGAGGGGACGGCATACTTCCGGGGTGGAGAGGTGAGTTTTCCAGAACGACGCTGTGTCATCATTGGGGGAGTGCAGTAGGGAGTCACTGGCCCATGAAGACCAGTCGAGGTAGTTCAGAGAAGATACTGGCGGGGAAGCAGAGGCCTGGAGTTTATCCGAGCCATCTGTCATCACAAGCCGACCATACTCGTCTGAGATATCACTCAGGGCGTAGTGTAGGGTTGGTCCATCACCAATGATGTGAGAGATAACAACGATGATGGTTGTCTTCCACGGTGTTATACTGGCAGTGTGTATCTGGAATAGTGGCTCTTTGAAAGGGTCCAATGGGCGCCGAATCGTCTTGGAGACGAACTCGTCAACCTCGCGTTGCGTGCATGTGTTATTTTCCAGTTTCCATTCTCCAACAGGCCGAATCGAGCGTGTCACTGTGCCGTCGGTCTCAATATGGAACCGGGAGCGTAGCACCTCGTGCTTTCCCACCGTGCGCTGGTATGCCCCCGCCAGGCGTTGCATATCCAGAGGGCCATATGCGTTACATGAGTAGACGATGTTCCACATCGGCGACCCCTCGCATAAGAGTTGGTTGAGCACCATTTCCTGCTCCAAATATGAAGCCGGTGACCTTTCAGGCCTGACGGATCGCCTAGTGTCAAGAAAGCGCTCCGGGCAGTTGTTATCTTCCACTGCTGGCATCGTCTTTCTCGAAGATGTGTTGTGTTGTTCCCGCCCAAGGTGCTCGTCCAGGGCGCGACATAGCTCTCGCAGGACCTGATGGCGTATGACAATCCTCAACGGCACTTTAGTCCCCCACAACTTGGAAAGTCTTTGTGCCAGACGTATCTGGAGGAGAGAATGACCTCCAATCTCGAAGAACCCATCCGATGCACCGATGGGGCTTTCATCCGCATCTCTTCCAAGCAGCTCCGCCCAGACCCCGGCAACATCTCGTTCCGTCTGGGATGTCAGTTGCTGCAGGCCGGAATCGCGCTCCAACCGCATCTCCGACAGACTGGCCCTGTCGACCTTGCCGTTGCGCGAGACTGGCAACTCCTTCAGCGCAGTGATGACGTTTGGAGTGCTGTACTCCGGCAAGTGTCGCCGGAGAAGCTGCAGGAGCAGGTCGGTGTCAACGCTCTCTGGCGTCACGAAGGCTCGGAGTGTGCCGCCGGCCACCACCACGGCGACGTTGTTGATGTCCGGGGCAACGCGCAGGATGGAAGCCTCCACGTCGCCAAGGTCGAGCCTGAAGCCCCTCACCTTGACCTGATTGTCGTTGCGGCCGATGTACTCGATATCGCCCGACTCAAGCCAGCGGCCCATGTCACCCGTCCGGAACGTCGTCCTGCCCTCGCAGAAGGGGTCTGGCAGGAAACGCGACCTGGTCTCTTGTTCGTTGTTGAGGTAACCTGGTGTAACTTGGATGCCCGAGATGTAAATTTCCCCGGTCACTCCGACAGGCACTGGGCGGCCGGTGGAGTCGAGGAGGTAGAAATTCACCCGTGGGACCGGCTTGCCGATGGAGATCGGGGTATTGGGTTGGAGGCGGTGGGCTGTCGCAATAAGCGTGCACTCAGCTGGGGCGTACCCATTTTGAAGCATCCTTCCGGGAAGCCATTTCTGGACCAAGACAGACGGAAGTGCCTCGCCAACAAGTGTGATGATTTTCAGGTTGGGGTAATGAGCGGGATCGAGGCTGGAAATCAAGGAGGGTGTGCCCACGGTGGCGTCAACCTTGGACAAGTGTGCAAGGGGGTCTGAAGTATCCTTCAGGACGAGTGTCGCTCCGTAAAGCAAGCTGGAGAAGACTTCCTTGACGCAGCAATCGAAACCAAGGGATAGCAATTGGGCGTTGCGCTGGCCGGGCTTGGAGTGAAGTCTTGCTGGGGCATGGCTTAAGAGGGAAAGGATCCCTTTGTGTTGGAGTTGGACAGCCTTGGGGAATCCTGTGCTTCCACTCGTGAAAATGACCACCGCAACCTCATCTCCCCTTGGAGACAGCGTCTGTAAATTTCCATGAGACGCTTCAGTGTGATCCACTGGAAGCCCGTTCTTGTCGTCCACTGAGAGTGTCGTCTGCACATCGAGCAGAATTGGCACGCTGTCAAACCCGGGCGACTTTTCCCTGGATGATGTATTCGGGAAGAGCACCACTGGCGGTGAGCAAACAGATATCATGTATTTCTGACGCTCCCATGGAAGCTTGTGGTCAATCGGACAATATGCAGCACCAGTTCTGACGACGGCCATGATGGCCAAGAGCCACTCAACAGATCCGTCCGCAATGACACAGACAATCTTTCCCGGCTTGGCTCCGTGTTCTCTTAGCACTCTGGAGATGTGGGCTGTCTTCGTATCCAGCTCGCGGTATGTCAGGCTCTTGCTGAGGCCTTCGACGGCAAGAAGATCTTGGTGTGTTTTCAATGAGTCCTCGAAAGCCTCGGGTAGAGTTTCTGGGCCTTGATAGGGCTCCTCAAGCTCTTGGCCAGTGCAGTTCAGGCGCTCTTGTAATTCTTCACGCCCGAACATGAGATCGGATATGTCACCAACAGTATGGCCAGATTTCCGCGGGTCTTCAAAGCAGGCGTCGAGGAAAGCAACCAATATGTTTTCGAAATGCCGCGTCATGCGTTCGATCGTATCCTCGCTAAAGTGGGATGTCTGGTACATAAACCTCGCATCAAGATGCCCGTCAACCACGTCAAGCATGACAGTCAGAGGCATCTCGGTGGTCTCAACATATGAGACATCGTAGGGCGGCGAGCACAGCTGCGGCTTGTTGTCAGGCCATTCAGTTTCCGGGAAGTCATACTGGATTGCCAAGAGCGTGTCGTAATATTCTGTGCCCCGGAAGCCGGTGGCCTCCTGGATAAGAGAGTTGGGCGTCCACTGGAAATCGAGAACGCGGCAGAGTGTCTGGAAGGTCTGTTGCAGGAATTCTGTCACTGCTTGGCTCGGGTCGGTCTCGGCGGGCATGGGTAGCGTGTTGACCAAAGGTCCGACGATCTTCTCGACTCCGTCTAACGGGAGGCTTCGCCCGGAAAGAACTGCCCCCAGGACAACGGCGTGGGAGTCGCAATATCTGGAGAGTAGGATGGCCCATGCACTATACACTATAGCGGCTGTGGTCACACCACGCTCTTTCGCAGCGTCGATCAGTCTGCTCATTGGGACTGACATCCTGCGATGAATTTCCGCCTGCGGGCGCGGCTTGAGTGCCTCTTCCGAGGGCGGAGCAAGGCGAAGACGGGGGATATTCTGGCTCTGTACATGTAGCAAGTCCTTCCAGAAAGATATGGCTGGACCTGAGTCCCTTTTGGTCAGGTTGCGCAAACACCAAGCCGCGTCGTAGAACTGTGAGCATAGAGTCTGGGCCTCCTGAACTCCGTGTAGCAGCTCCCATAGGTCATGGAGCACGAAACTAGCGGACCATCCATCGATCAGCGCATGGTGAACTGTCCAAACCACGCGTGACTTTTTCCCAGGGATGCTGATGACCTGGAATCTGGACAAGGCATGGACATCTCGTTCATCAAATGACGTGAGCTCCTTCGGCTCGAAACGGGCCGTAATGTCTTTTCTCGTCTCCCAATCAGTCTCAGAATCGACCATCTCTTCCTCCCACTGAATCCCATGAGCGGCATTCAAGACCTGAACTGGCTCAGACAAGCTGTCAAGGCGAAATGATGTACGCAAAATCGAGTGTTTCTTGACCAGCGCACTCCATGCTTGGCGCAGGGCATGTAAGAACACCGCGTGGTCCGCTTTTGGATGGTCAAAAGTCATGCCAATCTTGAGAAAATTCATAGAAGGGCTTGCGACTGTCCCTCTCACCATACGAGTCTGCATATCAGTCGCAGGGAAGACTTGCACATCTTCCATCTCGCCATTGGGAATTGACAGAGCCTGCCGAAAGCCTGCCCGATCGGATTCGGTAGCCTCCAAAGAACCTGTATCCCCTGATTCGACTTCTGTCCTCTCCAACGCAGATGCTATAGCTGCCACTGTGTCATTGGCGTAAATTTTCGCGACATCGGTGAGAAAGCCGAGTTTTCTCAATGTGGACACCAGCATCACCGCAGCAAGCGAGTGCCCACCCAAAGCCCGGAACGAGGCATCGTCTCCTACACGTGCCTGTACGACTCTCAGCACGGTACAGATAGCATGCCTCACTGCCTCCAGCGGAGTGACCGATTTCCCTTGATCCCGGACGTGCTGTAAGAAAATTTCCGCGTTTAGGAATTGCGGCAGTTGTGTTTTCTCATGCAAAACGAGCAGTGCCTTCCGGTCGATCTTCCCGTTTGGAGTCAGTGCGAACGACTCGATTCCGTGGATGATATCCGGGACTAGGAAGGCTGAGTAGTGCTCCAACATCCGCTCACGAAGGCCCTCCGCCGCGCCTGCTGGAGACACAAATCCGACCAGCGATCCCTCGGGTGACTTGATTGCGGCGCATTGCTGGACCTTGAGGGACGGTTGGTCACCACTCGAGCTCATCATGGCTGGCTCGACCTCGCTCTCCAAGTTGACCATGAAGCCGCGGTTCTTGACAACACCATCCTTCCGCCCACAGAAGACGTAGCCATCTGCGGTTCTCTTGGCGTAGTCCTTTGTCCGGTAGAAGATCTCCCCGTTTCGCCGGATAAACATCTTGCGGGTCAGCTCCTCGTCCCCCAGGTAGCCCACTGCGATCCCTGGGCCGCCTAGGATCATCTCGCCCTCATCAGCTTCATTGTCGTCTGCGTCCACGAGGACCACCTTGCAGTAGGGAATTGGCCAGCCCATCGTTATGGGCTCGTCGGGACGCATCTCGGCCATGGATACCACGCATGTGGCCTCGGTAGGGCCATACGCGTTGATTAGTCTTCGATTTGGGACGCTCCAGTTCTTGACCAACGACGGTGTCGGCGATTCGCCACCCATAATAATCCACTTGACATTCTTGTAACCTCTCGTTGGGTCCATGGCTGAGAGGATGCTGGGTGTGGTGATCCATATTGTGCAAGTATCTGCCACGTCCGCTAACGTTATAGGGCTCGAAAGAACGAGCGTGGCACCGTTGCAAAGCGTAGACAAAATAACGTATGCACAGGCTTTTACGACAGAATGCGTCAGTCGGACTTTCATTGGAAGACGATGGCAGGGAAAGAACTTACCGTCAAATGCAAAGGAAAATATTAGAAGCACCCTGTCCTCCGGTCCGGCACTCAAATTGAATGGCAGGTGAGGGTTGTCTTCAGTCACAAGCGTCGATATCGACTTTTGTTTTACGACGACCCCCTTTGGCTTTCCTGTGCTGCCGCTCGTGAAGATGAGATAAGCCCAGTCCTCCTCGACAGAGCTGCTCGGGCTTTGCAGATCGGAATTCTGTGATGCGATGGTGGATGAAGCGGCATGGTTTCCCAGAAATTTGAAACCGCCTCCATCAGGCCGAATATGCAGTACACGATATTGCTCTGAGGTGGCCGACAGCACGTCCGGCTTGGTCGTTATGATTAAGCCGGGGTTTACCCGGCTAAGGGTGCTCTCGATTCTATCTACACCCCAGGTGTCGACGTCCATGGGCACATAACAAGCCCGCAGCTTTAAGACGGCGAGGATGGCTATGATTGAACCAGTACATCTGCCTGAAAGTATGGGGACGACCTGACCGGCACTGACTCCATGGCTTGTCAACTCGATGCTCAGGCTGTCGGATGCCGTGTCGAGTTCTCGGTAAGTCAGCTGTTGGGAGAGCCCAGCTTCAGTACTGTCTTCCAGGGCAATGGCATCAGGGTTTGCCGAGACATGATCCTGGAACAATTCGACTAGACACTTCATTATCCCAGATACGGACGGAGCGGTCTAAGTGTTGTTGGAAATGAAAGGCTGCGATGTATCCGAAGTCCCAAATTAACAGAGAAACGGGGTGGAAGTGTGAAAATGAAGGTCAAAGTGTTTTCGAAGGATCTTAGAACCGAGTATTGAATGCAATCTCACCTATACTTCACATGAAATACTTCACGTATATCAACATTCGGTTCTATTCTTGATCTATCCGACGAGTTTAGTCACTCTTACACCCGCCATGGCTCTCCTCATCACGGCGACTTGGCAACTCAGCCGATGTCACCGAGCTGATCGCGCAGGGCCAGATTGCGAATACTCCGAGGAGCCCACAGCTCTTGGCGTGCGGTCTCTATGTAGAAATAGAAACCCACATGACGGATGGCTTGACTCCTGTGACGACCCACAAGATGCCCTCGCGGTGAATATCGACGGCGGATATCCACCAGGATCCCTGCGCACCATGCCGCCCACGCGGTATCCAGCTGGTGGATCGAGGTCTTGGATTCCCCATGGGAAAGTTAGTATCATACGATGACCACCGCAGGATATTGGGTGATAATGCTAGTCTTGAGCTCATCGCTTGTGTATATTGTGTTTGTAGAATCGACGAGGCCGAAGGCCTGGTGTTCCGTTTCTCCCCGCTAAGCAAGAATCAGTTTCCCAGTTCAGCGATGCTACCATCTTTCGAGATCATGTTCAACGCCGGGCCGTTTGATGTCAATATGCAGCTCATAGCAATTGCGTTAGCCGTGTCGGGTGCTGTGGCGGTCCTGGCATTCAAGAGTCATGCTGCTCGCAGGATTCTGGATCTAACTTGCAACGTGAGACAGTATTTCTGTGGCCTGCTGGTATGAGATAACACATTGACGACCGATTAGGCTCTTCTATCTCGCATATATCGCATCCCTAGCCTTGACGATGGGACCAACATCAAAGGGCCGCCTTTCACATTCTGGGACGGCCAAATGACGGAAAAGTTTCTGTGCGCAAGGGAGAGATCTTATGAATGGCAGGCGAAATATGGTTCTATCTACAGAATCTGGGTTGGCCCCAACCCGGAAGTGTGAGTTCTAACGTACCACCCCTCAACTTGTATTCGTTGATGCTAATTCGATCGTGCCGTTGAGAGTCATTACGGAGCCGAAAGATGTCCAGGCCCTTTACACCAATGCTTCGGACCATGCCAAAGCCTCCGCCGCAAATACCGGATGGCTGCTCAGTCAGATCATGGGCCAGGGTGCAGGCCTCATTAACGGGCAGCGCTGGATCAACCTCCGCAAGGAACTCGACCGGCACTTCTCGCACAAGGCTTCTCTTACCATGGTTGGAACTTTGAACGAACACGCCAAGACTTACGTCCAGAACATGGTACAATTCAGCCTTACTAATGGATCAGAGAAGAGCGGAAGCGAGAGATTCGTGGTCAACGCTGCCCATGCATTGACAAGATACCCTTATTATGAAATTGCGAGCATGTTCTATTCGAACCTGAACCAGCAGGAGATAGATAGACTGTGGGATCTGGGCCAGCTCTTCACCAAGGCCTTCGCCAGGGTCATCGACGGAGGGATCAACAGGTCGAGACTGACTAAGTGGTTGAACACGGACGATTGGAAGTTGACCAAAACGTACATTGATCAATGGGAGGAATTCAACGCCGCTGCATACAAGCGCCGTGTCGATGCTGGTATCAATGACCAGGTCGTGGACCTGTTCCAAGCCGCAGAGGCCGGCAAGGTGGATCGCGAGGAAGTGCTCCAAACTCTAGCCGAGTCTCTGTTCGCGAACCTCGATGTCACGACCCATGTCATGACGTCTTGTGTCATTCTTCTCGCCGATAACACCATCGTCACCGAGGATCTGAGAAGGGAATTCTCCGAGCATGCCGACGATATCGATACATATCTCGGGAAGAAGGACACGTTGCTTCACTACTGCCTGCTTGAGTCTCTGCGGCTCCAGCCAGTATTATCATACTCGTTCCCAGAGAAGCCGCCACGGGAAAAGATACTAGGTGGATATCGTATCCCGAAAGATGTGAGCAGCAGGATTTCATCCGTATCCGCGCGCTCTGACTGCCATGCTAATTGATTCCCGATGCAGATGACATGCGTTGTTGACGCTCACGCAATCAACATTCGCAACCCTTTCTGGGGCTCAGACAGCAGGGAGTACCGTCCTAGTCGATTCTTCTCCATCCCTCAAACCAAGGTATGTCGGCCAAGGTCAGGGCACTTGAAGATTTGCTCACAGTGCCACCCCAAGAGTATTTGCAAGCTAACTCAGATGTCTTTTCCCCCTCAGCTTCGATACAACCTCCAAGCCTTTGGCTATGGGCCCAGAAAATGTTTGGGGAACAACATCAGCGATAAGATGGTCCACACGCTTGTCTATCAGCTGTTCAATCAGTATGACTTGGTTGTGAGACCGAATATGAAGAAAGAGAACGATTACTATTTCAAGACAGATAAGACAAATTGGCTTGGTCTTTTCGACGTGGAGTTGGAAATGAAGAGGAGGGTACTGTAACTATCCATTGTATGCTAGACGTTTGTGATGACATATCAATTTGACGAATGGCCGGAAACGAGAACTGATGTCTTACAAAGAGAATAAATTTCGCACGGTCACGAACGAAAGTAATACCATTTGTGCAAGACGGATCCTATGAAGCCGTCACCGCTACAGCGAGCTCGGTTTCGACTCGCGTCTTTGTTGAGTACCAAGTCATTTTGATATCACATTAATCAGCTTCTCGGAGCTCGGCGGTCTCTTAATGTATTGACAATCCTATTTCAAAATACGAAAAGAATGGAATTTCTCACTCTACCATTATGGCAGCCATTACAACGCTTAGTAGTGTAGATAGATAGATACATTATCGATTAACTGGTTCAAATAATTTGCTTTTGCAAACCATCCAGAGTGATTTACAGTAGTGTTTACACTTTCGTAGTTGGTTTCCATCCTCCTTTCAATATGCGGGCAGCTCCGTGGAACAAGCCGCCCAGAACCATCGAGACCCCTGCAAAGATCATCAGGCCCACAAAGCTATCACCCTGGCTATCCTTGATAGCACCCTCGATTGGGAGCCCTGTCAAGGCGCCTAAGGCGATGGCCAAGCAGAAGCCCCCGATTTTCAACCCAATCTCATCCATCTTACCCTCGGCCAGGCTGACAACACATGGGGCACCGAGGCTCACGAAACCGCCGCTGCAGAAACCGTATAACAACGCAAAAACAATGATGCCTGGGAAGGATGGCGAGAACTCCAGGGGAAGCCAAAAGGCAAGGCAGAGGACGCCACTGAGGAGCGAGACAGTCGTCATGACGTTGAACTGACCTAGGTGGTCCGAGGCCCAACCAGGAACAATGCGCCCGAATACCGAGCCAGCGTTGGCGATGGCGAGAGTGTACTGAGCCATTTGTGTGCTCATGACATTTTTCTGCGAGGCCATTTCTGGGAGGTAGTTGAGCGGTGCAAACAGGCCCTAAAGACGAGCGTAAGCAGTCAATAATCAGGGGGGGGGGGTAAGCAGATCATGAACACCAGATAATAATTTCTGCCTGTAAGAAAACCTATTACGTACCCACATGGTGAAGAAACACCCCAGCACGAAGAAGAGCCATGGCAAGGACTTGAAAGCCCGCAAGCCAGCCGAAGGCGCCTGGTTCTGGCCGCTGCCGTGCCTCTTGGGTGGAAAAGGCGACGAGCACAAGACATTGGCGATGACGAGCAGAATGCCCTGCAAAAGGGCTACCCAGCGCACAGCCGATGCGAAGCCCACCCTTTCCACGAGAATCGGGATGATCAAAGGGAACACCACACCGCCAAGGCTCGAGCCGCAAGAGACTATTCCAACCGCCAGGCCACGCCTCGTCGAGAACCACTGCGTTGCGAGAGTCATGGCTGGAAGTGACAGGCCGGATGTCGCAAGACCGAAAGCCACGCCCTGTGCAAGTATGATTTGCCAGTAAGTCTTACACAGGCTCAGCATGCACACTGAGAAGACGGCCATGGCCGAGAAAGGAGCCAGGATCACGCGTGAGCCATGGCTGTCGATGAGCTTGCCGACGAAAGGCCCAAGGATGAAGAGGAGAAAGATCTGGAGGGTGGTGATCCAGGCCAGACTTGAGGATGACTGGCCCGGGAGTAGGATATCCTTGTAGTATAACTGGAAGATTCCACACCTGTGATTCGAATCAGCGCTCAGAGTTCTTCCCGTTGGTGACCAAGGTCGATTCCTTTGGGACACCACATCAACAGCAGTGTTAGCCACCACTTCATACTCACGCGTTCACATAACCAAAAGAGCAGAACTGAAGGAGAAACGAGCCAGCAACACATGCCCAAGCTCTAAGACCGCCGTTTGGGGGCTCCAAGGGTGAAGGCGACGCGAGCTCTGATCCGCGAGAGCCATCTTTGTCGTTCATCTCAGACTGTCCCGCGAGAGAGCCCTCTGGGCTCGGCGTACCGCTTCGGACTGAATGAGTCTGGCTGACCATGGTTTGTTGGCTGGACAACAAAACTCTCAATAGTTCAATAGCAGAGGAATGGTGGCACCCCCCGCGAGCAAGTTATGTAGCTGTTGCTGTCTACTTTCTTTCAAGTGAGGCACGCTCGGGGGACAGCTCGGTCTCCGGGGATTGATGCCTTTCGTGGGTCACCCAGAACTACGTATACACCGCGTAAGGTGCCATCCGGCCAGATTTGCTCTGAGTCTCACGATGTGTCATCGGAGAATATACTCGGCGGGTTTCTAGGTCGCAGATCCACACACAGAACCATTCACACGGGTATGCGTCGTGACGCATGTGGACCTCCCACTTTCCGCCACCCGAAAACGAGGGTGAAAAGTGAGTGCATGACTACGTCCTCTTAAGTAATTCACGCAAGCTCCTTCTGATCACATGCAGCCATAAATTGTACTCTTGGCTCCTGGAAACGTAGCCCACATGGGTGATTGAATCCAAAATATGCGCAATTCTCTGTCGCCTAGCCTTTAAGATGCAGTAACTCTGTACGATATTGGTTGCAGGAACAAAGCTACATGGCAGTTAGAGTTCGAAGTGGTCCAGTTGTCTCCACCGGGGCACTCACTGCAGTGACGCGGTTCCCCACTGCGTCTCACGCGTGTGAAGGACCGCTTCTTTTGCCAAGATACTACCTAGGTATGTTGATGTACCTTTTCTCTGCTCATCTTTATCAAACATTGTGTGCTTTTTGGCGCTGAGAACAGGAAGTAAAACTCGATTCTCTCATAAGAGAAACGCACAGATCAAACTTTACTCGCCACGAGTTACTTTTGTCAAGCTTCTGCGCCTCAACAAGTGTCTTTTTCTCTTAATCAATTGAAGTAGCCTAGGGTACAGGGTCTTTGATACTTCGTTTGACCGAGCGAAACCATGAAATGAAATGGATTGAGACGGAGCATGCATCGGACGCCGTATGAGCTCGTCACGCAAAGCACACGCTGTTGTTGAGTCTGACGATGCCTCCCCACACACGAGAAGCGATGTGGACCGAAGTCGGGGTGGAGCGACAAGTTTATACGGGACCAGTCTTGGCCAAAACTTCGGCAGACAGCCTTACCAGTGGACGGTTTGATGGTCAAGAAATCTAGAGTCTGTTTTTAGTCGATGTGTGAAGAACCTGCTCATGTATATATATATACGATATTGTCTTAGTTGAATCGCTCTCATGGGTTCGCTTTCGGACCCATTCTGGTGCATGGCAATCACTGCACGATGAGAAGTTCGTTCTCGCATTCGAGAAACCGAGGGGACAAGTTTAACCCGAAATGTAACCATTACATCCTTGCTGTCACTACTCAAACATCAACATCGCCTGTCCACAGGTGTCCACTATGGTTCCAGCCGACGGGCTCTCTTCAATCCCCGGCAGTGAGACACGTTGGAGAATACAGCCGTTCAAGGGCTGCAGAGTTGGTGGGACTGTAAGATCCATAGAGGAGTGGATTTGCCTGCGGGTATGTTATCAGATCCATTGCGAATCCACAGTGTATTTATCTGATCGTCCGTGCTTCGACGTCCAGCCTTCAGCCCTGGAGCATGACCTGAGTCGAGTCCCTGGAATATCGATCGGTGAGCGCACGCCGCCGGTGATGTTGAGACGTGGGCAACATCTTCCTGAAAACTATTAGATGACGTTCTCGCATGGGAGGACAGCCAAAGTCCCGGTTCACTATCATCAGGACACATACACGGAAGATAAAACACCATGTCGGAAACATTCTTTGTGGAAACAAAAACCCCGTCCTCGACTAGCGAGCGCTGGACCTCCGACGACGGTCCACCAGTCCCAGCTCGACACGGCAAGGATCGGCCCAGCCTCAAACTGCGCAGCGCTTGTGACTTCTGCCACGCTGCCAAAGTGAAGTGTTCCGGGGGCTCTGCCTGTGATCGGTGCCGCGCCCAAGATCTGCCCTGCACCTACAGCGTCGCGATGCGGGCGGGCAAGCCCAAGGGCAGCTGCAACCGGAAGACGCTGGACAAGCATGCCCGCATCCGCCAGCAGCATGCGGCCAGGCATGCCAGTTTCGACTGGGGCTGGAGTCCTCCCACCACGATGGATACGGGTGTGAACGAAGCCACGTGGTATAACGGCGTTTTGCTCGGGATGGGTCTGCAGATGGAGGACCAGAATACCCCAGGTTTCGACCACTTAAACTATGCGAGTGACGTAAGTAGCTGGAATTCAACCTCGGCAACTTTCATGCTCGATGGATCTCTTGCTAACGTGGTATCGAGCAGCCCCAGCCCCAGTGCCTCCTCTCACCAGAAAGCGTGCCGGACCAAGGCTACTGCTCAATTCCCGCCCTGGCAGAAGAACCCTCCTTCGAGGCTCATCTCTCCAGTTTGAACGAAGTCAACTTCGAGATGCCTCACGCGGACGCTACCAGCAATATTTGCCCTCATACTGCCTCACTGCCCTTCTCTCCGTCAGCAACTCCCGAGGCGTCTGTGCTGAATGCGTCAGAGGAACAAGACGGGTGCACTTGTTTCACGGACCAAACAGACTCGCTCAACAGACTCTACTCTTTTCACCGTTCGGTTCAATCACAGGCCAGAGGGAATGGGCTGTCTCCACCTGGCAAGCAATGCCGCCTCGACACATGCGTACAGCGAATCAACGCGGCCCTGAGCTCGTCCAAGACTTTCTTATCCTGCACACGCTGCTCAAAGGAGTCATGCTCAGTGCTACTCACCGTGTCCTCCCTCCAGCTGGTGATGCGGCTGTATGAGTACGTCGTTGCAGAGATACAGTGCACCGGCAGCGCCGCCACTTCGAGAGAAAGGCCACCTTCGACAGTGGACAGTCTGAGTAGCGACCATTCACACATGTCATGTCGGTTGGGTGACTACGAAGTCAGTCCGGAGGAGTCAGTCGCGATCCGGCGACTAGTCGTGCGGCGGGCTCTCCAGAAAGGGAGAGAAACGCTCGCCGCGCTGAAGATGCTGTCGATGGGCGAGGATTGTCGGGGCGACGGGAGTAGTGCCTCGGGCTCACCTTCGCCTGGGAAGTCATCCGACACGCGGGTAACGGCGAAGGCCGCTGCAACGGGATCACAGGGCGGAGGCTTACTGGAAACCGACTTGACAGCAGCTGACGCTACTTACCTCCAGCAGGTGGTGTGTCGCAGCGACGCAGTGCTGGATGTGTTTCTACGAACGGTTTGCCCGGTGTAGATCCATCAGGGGGCCACACCGAGGCATAAAGGGTTGACATGAGTCTCTTCAAAATGGCTTGAATTTCAAAGCTCATTGTAAATAATTGGTTAAGTCTTGTGGGGAACGTCTCATCTGAACGAGTTCTGAATGAGCTGCGCTCACTGGGAATAAAAGGAGCATCACGGGGTTATTGTGATAATGAAAGACTGGGTTGGGAAAGTACAAAAGTTCCAGTCTAGCAATAGGAACGGTAATTAACATTACCACCTCATCTTATCTCAGGGTCGAGTTCTTGGGCTGGAACTAATCCTATAACTAATACGCGAGAGTGAACTCAGAAGTTGGTGATGCTTGTTTCCGATATTGCTGTTGAATCGTGATCAAAAACAACGTGCTTTTCATTTCGACTCCAAACTGTGAGTTTTGTTGTTACAGCTCATGGTCTCTTGGTAACTGGTCAAAATTGTCTCAATTCTCAGTCTAACTATCGCCATTCGTAACAGTCATCGCCAGTCACACCAAACAATAACTTTTTCCCCCATCAAACATCTCATTTCCCATGTTCTCGAGTGGCTATCTGAAGATGTGCTGGCTCCTCAGATGGCACTTGAGCATCATTTCGTTCCGTCTTCCTTCAGGACAGAAGGGGCTGTCTCTCAGTATCATCACTGTTCTCAGCAGCCTCGGCCTGCAAGAACTTGATGAACTTGTAGAAGACAGCAGCTAGTGTAGCACCCAAAAAGGGGCCAACCCAGTAGATCCAGTGCGCCGCGCCAAAGTCGAGCGTGATCAGGTCCGGGCCGAAGGTCCTCGCCGGGTTGAGAGAACCACCGGTGTAGTAGATACCAGGCAGCCTGTCATCACATAGTCAGCATGCATGTTGACAACAGTGTATAATGTAGAAACTGGCAGAACTGGTACTCACTCAGCCACAAAGAGGGCAAACCCAATGACGAGGGCAGCCAGTGCGTTGCCCTCATGCTTCTCAACAGCCATGAAGTAGATTGCGAGCATCAATTCAAGGGTGAGGAAAGTCTCGATCAGCAGACCCTGGGCGACAGAAGCGCCATGGCCAAGCTTGGTCTGGACGACGTAGGTGCCGGGGAAAATACCCTTCACGACGGCCGCGGCCACAACACCTCCGAGGATCTGGCCACCGGTCAAGAAGATGCCCTTGATCCATGTCACCTTTCCGATGAGGCACATTCCAAGGGTAACCTGATTACAACTTGTTAGCTCCTGGTCGGCTGCATCATGAAGACGTGCGTGGCGTTGACAGAAGACTTACAGCCGGGTTGAAGAGCCCTCCGCTGACCCTGGCAAAGATAGAGACATTGACGGCCAGGGAAAAACCAAAGGCCAAGCTGATGTACAGAAGCTGCGTGAGGTTGATATCGCCAGGGTGGATGTCATCTCCAGCGTGGGAGGTATCGGAGTTGGCGACCTGGGCTGCCGACAGTGCCATCAGCAGGAACAAGAATGTTCCAACAGCCTCTCCGGAGATCTCAACGGCATGGAGCCGAAGATGTTTGACGAAGTTGTTGGGTGCCATGGTGAGGGATAAGTTTGAAGATGTTGTTGCTTAGGTTGAGGATAGTAGATGTGATTGTCAAGACTTGTCGGGGCACATCGGCAGGAGGCAGAGGGATGAGCTTATATACACAAAGCTCTCGCAGCTTTTCCCAGGTTTCTGACCTGACTGAGGTCGTGACTTCTCAGTTGCGGGGTTGTTGCAAGTTGCACAAGTTGTGCGACCATGCCCTGCACTGACTGGCTGGCCCACACGAACCATCACGGGCAAAGAGCGGCATGAATTCATCTCGACGGAAGTACAACACCTACAAGATTCGGCGGTCAACGGCCGAAAGATACCAGTGGCAACCGTTACACCACGTTCCGAGGAGAAGTAACGCGTATGAGTAAACAATGTACATCTTTCCCAGATACAACAGAGGTCACAGCCTTGCAATCCACATCGATGCCCGACGTCTTTGATGAGGCGGTCTTGTGGGTCGAAAGCTGTACACCTCATTCGGTCTTGGCATCAGCTACCACGGTAAACCTTGTAAGTGCCCTGCATTACAGGGCGAGATTGCGACCTCAACCACTCAGGACGCAGAGATTTACCAATTCTACTTTTTCCTGTATGATTCAGCTTTTAATGCAGAGCCCTCAAATCGCAACACCGATGTGGCTGCCCGGGCCACGCCCGTTTCCGGGGTTCGAATGGCCGTCTCTAGGGTCAATGTGGGACACCAGCAGGCCAATTCGTCTTCCGAAATTGCGGCATCCTGCTCGGCTGTGTCTTCATGAGCCAGGAAATATCGGGATCCTCGTTTCAGCCATGAACACGGCCATGGAGTTCGACTCGATCGAGTATGTATATCCCATATAGTATACTATTTAGCTGCTGCCAAACGCAATCGGGGTACATGAGCATCAGAAGCTCCATCAAAGGGGCTTCCTTCCGCTAACTCCTGGAAGAAAATCTCACCTTCCGCTTCTTTCTCTCAGTCAAGGACAACGAACTCCTGTCAATAAAGAAATGGGAACTCTTCAGGCAGATTGCCTAAGAGAGATCATATGTGCCCCTGAAGCTTGCCCTCCGTCATTATGAGCTCACACCGGAGACAAAGCAACGCTCCTATATGCCATGGCATAGTAATATTATTAGCAGTACTGCAATTCAAACCCGATGGGAGCCCAGTGGACAACCGAAACAGTCTTGGCCAACGGAAAAGTTTAGTACTTCAGTAGCCCAAGCGACTCTGAATCATAAGATAGTGATGGGCAATGTGATGTGACTAAAGAAGACGAGCGGAGAATGCGTCATAGCACGAAGGACGTTTCGACGGAGCCGTAAAAGAATTCTCTCCAACAAAACAAAGACAAACAATCCGGCCATGGTAAAGGAAATGTCTTTGCTGTCTCTACCACAATTTCACTCATCATAATGGCCAATTGAAAATCTATTAGCGTCTCATATCAACTAGCACCGATATACTTGAACAAATCGTGTTCAGGCGCTTCCTCACCCTTATGATACCTGCAACGTTCAGATTTATGCATGTAGACCGGCATTCTGCAGCGGTGCACAGTCAATACCTAGGTATGTAGTGATGACACAATACGCTTTGAAAATAATATAAGCCACGGTGAACACTATCAGGTTTGGCACGAGTTCAATCGTATAACACATCCGTTAGTTTACGTGCATGGCCTAAGGAAGAGCCATGCATGGCACGACTTAGCGCCTTTGCATCTTTGGACAAGCCACTGGACGGAGTTTGGCTCAGGGATAAGGGCTTCAGCATGGGAAGGAAGCTGAAGCGCCCGCAGAAGGGAAGACAAGGGCACTGGGTCTTATCGCGACTTCCTAGCACTGCTCAAGAGTTATCGGGCCAGAAGTCATGTGGAAAAAGCGGCACCGTGGCCGAAGCCAAAGCCCGGGGCTAAACAGCGGTCAGGTTTCAAAACACATGCTGCACGGAAAGGAACTTTCCCAATCGCTTCTCAAAAGGTTCTGGCTCTTTGCTTGGGTTGCTAGCCTGGGAATGATGCGTGGCACAACTCGGCCTATTCTTCTCGACGTCGCAATGGCTCAGTGGCCCTGCTGGATTTAGCCCCCCGGTGCCCCAAAACGTGTTCAAGTGAGTCAGCCAGTAGTGGTATAACCTACAAGGAGATAACCTCAATACGGTTACCCCTACCCCGCAACCTCCAATCCCTCATCTTGTAGGGTGATATGTCCAGGCCTATATGTAGATAGGGCTTACTCGTGCCCTTTCGTATTCTTGAGCATCGTCGCGGAGCTCGGGGATCCATGCGAACTGTGTGTCTCTCAGTAATAAGGTATTGAGTCATACCTTGTCCAGTTCACACCAGCGAAAGATCCCTCTCATCTTCCTCGCCTGCTCCAATGTCGACTTCCCGGATGATACAGCGTTCAAGATCACTACTACCATATCCTAGAGCTCGATGGTGTGGTGTTGCGTCCTGCGGTGGCTCCGGACAAATCGTTGTTGTATGATCTTTCGGCTCCTAAGCCGCACCGGTCAATCGGCGCTCTTGACGGGTTCTTTACTCGGGCGCCGTCACGTATCATCGGGGTGGCTGGACGGGTCCCGGGTTAGCAGCTGACGACGTGTTGCCCGGTCCCAAATCGGCGGCGGCGCGGCTTTCGATCGCCAACATTCTGGCCGTCTTGTTCAGGTATCCCTGTATGATATGGTCGTCGCAGTTCCCGTGCAGCAGCAGCTCGCTCTTGAGCGCGATCACCTCCTCCTGCAGGCCCCTGAATGTTGTGGACAGCTCTTGGTGCCTTTCCGACTCGGTCTTCTCCGTGGCCACCAGCTCCATGGTCGCCGCCTTGGTTTTGGCGCGGCTCTTGTTCGCCGCTTTGCGGTTTCGCGCGCGTTGTTGAGTCCGTGGCGGTGGCGACGGCGACCGTGTCTGTGATTGTGGTTGTTGCGACTGCGAGTGCCGGCTCGAGCTGGCCCTTCCCGAACTCCCTGGCGGCATGCATGCTAGTGTGCGCGGCGGGTTGGAGCTAATGCCGGATTTCGAGGGAGCAGGACCCTCCGACAGGTTGATGGTGCTTTTTGGAAGGGTCGATGGTCCCGATTCCTTGGTGTTGAGGCCCTTCTCGCTTTGTTCAGAAGTGATAGAGGTCCTCCTCGTCCAAGCCACGCTGTCTGGCAGCCATCCTGGATCGTATTTACGCTGGCCCAGATCTGTTATCGGGCTGGCGAGGGATGTCTCCCTGGTATTGTAGCCTTGAAGGTCTGAGATGCTGGCGTCCCAGCTCCCCGCATCGGTGGTTGAGTTGTTGCCGCCTCTTGAGCCAGTCTGGGACCACCCAGGAATACACTCAGTAGGCCATCCGGTGGAGTCCGTAGGGACGGCCTCGTTGGAGGAAAACGGGATGCAGAAATACTGCGCAGGAACGGCCGGCGAGCTCTCGGCATCCGCGAGGAGATCGCCCGTACCTGTCGTTGCCTCAATTGGCTGGGGGTTGTTCTGGAGAGGTGCGTTGATGTTGCCGTTGGCTTCGAACATTGATGGATCGATCAAGTTGTCGAATTCGTCGAGGTCTTGGTCTGTCGGCGCCACGGCGGTCGTATCGCAGTCGAAGCAGCTCGGGTATACGGACGGAGGTTGGGCTTCCACCTTGACATCTCGTTCGCTCAGTCGATTGGCCATTGTGGGGGTGTTCTGACTCGCGATGGGCTGCTTGTGCAGACGTAATCGGACAGGAATTAAACTTTGACGATAAAAACAGTGCTGCGGCTTTCCTGGACTCATATCAGATGGTGGTGGAGAAGGGAGGTCTGAGGAGGAGGGGTTTTGCTTGGTTCGGGTGGCAAAGCAGGATCCCACGAGCCCACCTGGCCCCGCACACGGAGTCTGTGACTGCTCATTTGTACTATTCAGAATCCAGGATCGGCCAAGTCCATCGTGGCTCCGTGGCTTGTCTGTATCAGATAACTGTCCGTCCTGGTGCTGCACTACTGTAATTGCGCACTCCGCTGGGAACCCGGGGCGGCGCCGGGCCAGCAAGGGCCGTTTGCCACCAGCGACCGACAGAAGTTCTAGACCCTCTAGACCAGTGTAACAGCAGCATCGGCAATCCAGTGGCACGAAACAACGTGCCGGCCAGCCAGCCAGCCAGCCAATGTGCTCACGTCAACGAAGTTAGATACGCTTACCGACGAACACTGGCGGGGATCGCAACTGCAGCGTCCAGCGAATACAAATACTGGTGGCAGACCCAATAGTGCCATGCAGCGCAAGAGCGCATCAGACGTAGCAGAGGAGCACGCAATGCATTCTTGCAAACGACAGCCAGCCGCAGGCAAGCAAGAGCAGGAAACAGCCCGTGGAGGTCCTCTGATGGTTATAACACAGGCTCGGGCACTAGAAGTCCGGAGTAAACCATCCGGACGCGGGACGGGCCACTGTCCTGTGCCGAGGAACGAACGCAGCGGGCATGACGGCGGGGTGGTGCCCTTGTGGAACCATGCTTGGGGGCGCCTTTGATTGGATGCTTATGGACTGGCTAACGTGATAGGCTAAGCCTTTGACTGTAGGCCTTCTGAATCCGACTCTCGACAAACGACAGTTTGTCGCGGTGGTAGTGATAGGAATAATGTCAGGGAGTAAATCAACATAGGCCCTCCTGTTCGAGGAAAGCGGTGGGTAATAAGTACCGAGTTTCGGGGTATCAAGACCGGACAAGCAGTTGGCTCGGCAGGATACAACGCAGGAAGGACCGAGTCGAGCGAGACGTGCCTGCGTCGCATCGGCATGTCGAGCTTGTTTTGCAGGACGCAAACATGGAACGGAGGGACCGGTGCAGAACCCGCCAGCTCGAGTCGCCTGGCAAAGCACTATATATGCGAGAACCATACCCGGATTCGTTGTCTCTCCACAATCGGTCTATCCAATTGTTGTTATTCTGCCAACGTAATCGAGAGGCCAGGCAGGCGTTGTCGATGCGACTAGATACGTATCTGCATGTCTGCTGCCCTGGTTAGAGCAGTCTTGGTACAGGCTGCGTGTGCGCGAGGGGTGGAGCCATGTAGACATCCCCAGCAGATGCAGCATTGAGAATTTCCTTGCTGTTTATTAACGAACGCATACTGTCATACTCTAGGAACGCATGACGTGGCCGAGCGAGTCAGTCAGTCTTTACCAGAAGTCGCGTCTCAGAACTCAGCCAAGTCAATCGATTGGTTGGTTACTAAGTCAACAGCTCCGGCAGATCCCCAAGCAACCACCTTGAAGAAGAGTCCGATGTGAGGAATTCCCGGCCGAGGAGACCTGCTAGTTACCCGTGCCATACGGTATTCTATCTCACTGCTGGCTTTGGAAACAAAGTGATTACTGAGAGAGAACAGATTGCATATGAGGATTGTCCCTCACAAACTCGTCATCAGCACTTGAGTAATCAATGGAATCTGCCGTCTGACACGCCAGTGAGCTTGGCGGCGAAGAGGTTGGCTCACCCAGAAAGAATGACTCCTCCACGGAAGCCTTCAAAAGCAAGGAACAAAGGATAACATCGCAGCCAGACAGCCCTAGCGCTCTATGCTCCTGTCTGGATTCTGAAGACTCTGGCTCATTTGCCATCAAGATTGTGTCGATTTTCGCATGTAACCAGAATTCTGTAGATCGGCACTTCATGGTTCTGAAGACTTGACGCCTTGACGGAATCACCCGGATGGGACAGGGACACCCTGGCCATGGTTTGGCTGGGGGTGAAAGCTGCTAGTCTACTACGAAGTATCTGCCGATGCAGTTATAAGAAGGTCTTGGTCAATCTATGCGCTCTGACTAACACACACATTTATCCAGATTGGAAGAAAGAACAGTTCAATTAGTTTACCCAACAGCTGAATGTTCCTAGTGTCTCATTGTACGTTCTAGCACGAGACTTCAAGACTTATTCTACAATTTTATCTTGGACTAAAATATAATTGGATCAGTCCGAAATTTAGTTATCACTTCCCTCTTTCAAGGAGTGTATTCTAACTCACGTAGTACATTGTGCACACAATAGGATGCAGCTATTCAAGTACTTGACACAGCCACCCGGTTCTTGCCATGTTGTTCCTTCCTGTCATTTGTGCTAAACGGAACAACATTGCCCAGGGAAACACAACTAGGTAAGCGGTAGTTACATCCAGGACAACACTGCTTATGTCATGGTGCTTATGGGATGCTGCCATTGAGAACACCATGTCCCACCAGGTGATAAATGACTTTTCATAATTGGAGCTATTTCGAGATTATGAAGGCGGAGTGAGAAGGTGGGTCTGTTCCGCGTCGAAGATACTCTGCTGGTGTTCATCGCCTTCCATGGGAAACCCGCAGATCTTGTCCACATTAGTTCAGTTGGAAACTCACTAGGCCACTACACCCATCCCCTCAGATACTTTGTCATCAACTTCTCATTGACAGCGATCGTCAGGCACACCCAAATCCTATTCCCCAAAAATGGTGACTGCCGGCGGAGACCTGCCTGCAAATGGCCTCCGTGGGATGCTTCCCAAAGACCACCAACTCCCGCCGTCATTTAAACGTCATGGGTTCTTCATGATGAGCACTGTTTTTAATAGAGACACCTTTATAATGCCAGTCCCCGACCGTGTTCTTGTCCCATGGTTATAGTCTGAGGTTTGCATCCTCACACTGCGCAAACATGTCAGACGGTCATAATATCATTGAGAAACTACGACAACATCAGGTGGTTCCCGATGTTCTACCGGTAGGCCTGGGAATTCCATCCAGCCTGACGATCAAATGGCCCAACACTGTCCTGGATGCTCCTGGGAAGGAGCTAGACCGCGAAGAGACTCAACCCCAGCCGAAGCTCTACTTAGACCCCTCAGTAAGTGATTCACGCCTAGGTGGAAGTATCCAGTGAGTATGGTAGCAATAACACTGATCGCGATATTACAGCCTTCTGATAATCGCAATGACTATGTGCTCATCATGACTGATCCCGTGAATAAAATCCGCTCATGATCAGACGGTGTTATATCTGATATAAGTAACAGGACCTCATGGCCGAGAACGATGCCAACTTCGGTCAGGTCCGGCATTGGCTAGCCACGGGTATATCGGTAAGAGACGGCGGCGAGTTGGTTATCCCCAGCGAGGGCAACATATCACCTTACGTTGGACCAGCCCCGCTGCCAAACTACATCACTCCCCGACCACATCGGTACATATTCATTCTCGCCCGTCCTCCAACCGCGTCAGAGAAAGTGGAAATCACTCCATCCGAACTTCGAGAGCTACAGAGACCTTACCCTGCGGCTATGTCGGGCAACCAGCAACCAGATGTCCAGGATCTGAAGGACCGTTGGGGATTCAACGCGTACCAGCTTATCAAGGACAAGGGCCTCCGAGTTGAGGCTGCTACCTATATGAGGGTGGGAGGAACCTTGAAGAGCGCTGCGGCCAACATTGCGTTGACGGGCCAGGCGGTGGTAAACAAAGTGAGTGCTGCTGCCAAATAACCCTCAGGTCAGGATATCAGTCGCTGAAGACGTTTCGGATAGGTCACGGAGAATTTGTAGTAATCCAGAGTTCTGGAAAGCCAATGTTGGGAAAGGGAGACTGCGGTTACACATAAGAGGTTGCTCTAGTACAGTCACGGAAAATTCCAAGTATTCTCTTCAAATGAGGACTGATGTATCAACGTCGATGCACATGGCCTTATCATCCCCGCAGCCGAGTCTATAGCTCAGTTTCACTCATAGCAAAGCACAGCGTTCTATAGTTAGTCACTATTGGTAAAACATGCATACTATATAGTTGCCCCTATCTGTCACCTGGTCTAAATGCGCTCCCCCTTCTCATTGAATCTCTGCACCTCTCCGGTCAGCAGCGCGTCCTGCAAAGCACGCCCAATCTCCATAACCTTGACACCTTTCTCAATGGGCAGCGGAACCGGCCTGTCCTTCAGCACAGAATCAGTAAACTCGTTGGCCTCCAGCGCAAAAGCATCCTCAAACCGCTGCCAGTACTCGGGCTGCACCTCGTTGCGGATGCCCAGCTTGTCCGCCAACACCACATTGTTCGCCCGCGGGACCACGTTCACCGACACCTTGCCCTCGGTGCCCGTGATCTCGGTGCACACGTCGTGGCCGTGGGCCTGCGTGCGCGAGCAGTAGAAGTAGGCGATCTTGCCGCCCCAGAACTCCACCACGCCGACGCCGTTGTCCACGTCGTTCATCTCTTTCAGCTCCGGGTGGTGCTGCAGCGTCCCCGTCGCCCAGCAGGCCTTGGGGACCGGGTCCGACAGGTACCACAGCGAGAGGTCGATGTCGTGGATGGCGCAGTCGACGAAGATGGCGCCGTTGCGCGGGGCGTAGCGCACGAAGAAGCCCGTGTGGTCGAGGAGGTCGCACGTGTTGGACCGCACGATGAAGGGGCTGCCGATTGCTTTATTCTCGAAGATCTTGGTTGCGGCGTCGCGGTATGAGGCGTCGAAGCGTCGAGAGAAGCCGGCCATCACTTTGAGATGAGGGTTGGCTTTGGCTGCGTTGACGACTTCGGCGATCTGTGGCGACCACATCTTTGTCAGATATTGGGTGGCAATTTTGACTGCATATCTCTCCTCGACAAGCCAACTTGCTCGCTAATAAGGTCAGGTGCACAGACATACCTCGTCCATCTTCGTACTCAGAGGCTTCTCGCACAAAACATGCAACCCCTTTCTAATAGCGCCCATTGTCTGGCTCGCGTGGACATCGGTGCTGGTAGATATCCACACAGCCTGCAGACCCGGGTGTGAGAGCATCTTCTCATAAGAATCGTAGATGGTAACGTTGAACTCCTTGTACTCCTCGAAGGCACGGGCCCATTCTAGCTCATGAGCCTCCGTGCTGCAGACGGCCACGACTGAGGCGCGCGGCACACGGTAGATGAGGTTTTGAACATGGCGGCGGCCCTGTCCGGTGTCAGTGAATTGCACTTCATCAAATGCGTTTGTAATTGTATATGATCGCGGGCAGCACTGACCATGCGACCGAGACCGGCGACGGCGATTCGGAGAGGTTCCATTATTGTGATACTAATATTGCTCCTTTCTTGCTTCTTGCTTGATATAATATGTACCTCGGTAGGGTCTGAGGTGGCTTTTGAGTCTAAAGAGCTCTTGAGTGCTCTGGTATTCTTCCTCGATACCACGACCTCTTGATATAATAACCTCGCAGCCATTCACGGACGACACTCGACCTGAGTGTTCTCCATTCATGATCATCTGCCTCGGAGATATCTTGGGCTTTTCCTGTCCTCGTGAAGCAGTCATGACACCGCTAACAGTGGTTTCTTTCATATTGCCTTTTCGTCTCCAGGCGTGTTGTTTGAACAAGAAGGAAAGAAATTCCGCGTTTTAGGAAAGAGAATCCGGCCAAAAGGGAAGTGTCTCCGTAAAAGAGGATTAAATCCCCGAATGATGGGCAAGATATCCGTACTCCGCCAAGTCTAACCCCAATACCATCTGGCTGGTTTTGCGGGGTAGCTCGGTGGAGCTCCCCCGGCCATCGCTCGGTGACCTGGAGTGTGCTGTGCGGGACAAGCACAATAGCCCTTGAAACGTCTCACCAAGACATACTACAGCAAGATGCGATCTTTAGGAATTCCTCACCCATCTTTCCAATCGACACAATGCGATTGACTGAAGCCAGACAAAATGGGAATACAAGCAAAGGGTGTCTAGAGTGTGGCCTCGTTATGTTAGAGTGAGAGACTCTACACTGGGCTATACACTTTGGATCCTGCCTTGCTGCCTTTGGCAATACTGCCTTACGGCTCAATGCTCCTCAGCTGACCTGAAGGCGGCAGCCTGATTATGAATTATGGCCACCGACAGCATCTTCCCCGCCTTTGGAGAGCCTGTAGCGTTCCACAACAACATTGAGCCTCAGGACCGACTGAGTTCAGAATTGAGCGAACCATGGCGGCATCCGCATTCTCATCTAATCAAACTCTGACTGGGACTCTCTGGGACAAGGCTTTCAACAGGCTAGATGAGAGCCTCAGGTCAAGCCTGGGCCAGGCAAGGACACACAAGCGCGACATCTTGGCAGCCGTTCTCAGGGCTGCTGAAGATAACAGGGACAAGAGTCTCCAGGGACGCTGGAAAGTCAAATTGCCGAATCATGAGATAGTCATCGTGCGCGATGTCCTCGAGAAGATCACCAGATGGGTTGTCCGTTTCAAGGAGATCGGCGATATTGCCGTTCAGTACGACGCAGCCCACGCTTCACTGCCGTGGGCGGCTGTGCGTTTCTTACTGCAGGTCACAGTCAACGATATTCAGCAATATGGGGCCATGCTAGTGGACATCGAGGTCATCTCGAGGCTGATCACTCGCTACAAGGAGTTTGAACTTCTGCATCTGCCGAGAAATGCTCCGACGCCGCCACCTCTGGACGATGCCCTTACGAGTCTTTATACGGAGGTTCTGATATACTTGGCTCGGGCAAGACGCATTTGTGTTCGGCGGTGGTCGATGAGCTTCGGAAGGCGGCCGCCTCGCAAGCTTTATCTGCTCCATTCGCCTATTTCTACTGCCTGAAGACGGACTCGGAACCAGGACGGTCGTCCGTAGATGAAATTTTGCGAAATATACTCCGACAACTTGCAATCACGGATGCAAATACCCAGCCGAGAGTTCGATGCTTGCTTGACGTCGAATTTGAACAGCGATCGAAGGCAGCTCGCCTCAGCGGCTTGGATCTCCCCAGGCTCAAGACAAAAGATTGTGTGGATCTCATCATTGAGATTGTTAACGATGACCCTGTCACCATCGTTCTGGACGCGATCGATCAAATTCAGGATGCTCAGCGCTTTGTTCTGTTCGATGCAATAAATCGAATCCTGGGCGAAGCAGCTAATGTTGTCAAGATCTTCTTGACGAGTAGGAATGATACCGAGGTCCTATCATCTTTTCCTGCCGCCAAGATGGTGAGCACCAACAGCGCCAACGTGCGTGGGGATATGCAGCAATTCATCCATCGAGAGCTTGACAACGCGAAGTTGATGAACGGATGCGCGTCGTCTGAGGTTCGGACAGCCTTGGCCGACGAAATATTGGCTGGTGCTGGCGAGATGTAAGAACCGCCTGACACGTTACTCTGAATTGCGTTGATGTTATAAAGATCTGACTTGAATCAAGGTTCCTCTGGGCTCACCGCCAAATTCAGCAGCTGAGAATGCGAAAGATCAAGCAGGAAGAGGACCTACTGCCAGCCTTGAAAACCAACATTCTGGCCGATTTAGACCAGCTCTATGAGGAGACCTTGCAACAAGTCTTCAGCGGAGGAGATACAGCTCGCTCGTTTGTCATCCATATTTTCTCATGGCTTTTGTACATGAAGTCGCCCCTGACGCTGTCGACACTGGTTGATGCTATATCTGCTTCCAAAGTCAGCTCTTCGATTATTGACCCGACACAAGTGTCGGACATGTGCGCCCACCTGGTGGTGGCGGATACAAGACAAGATGCTGTACGATTTGCGCACCAGTCGATAAAGGAATACCTTCTCCGCACCAAACAGAATCTCTTCTCCCCCTGCATATCACACGCTCTTTTAGCCTCAACCTGTATCGCGGTTTCCTCGCGCGGTCCCCCTCACGGTCAAACACTAGAAGTACGTATCCTCAGCATCTACGTCTACGCGGCGATGTATTGGGCTACGCACTTCAAAGGCGCGGAAGTGCTCGAGGGAAACAGTGAGCTCTTCATGCGCATGCTATCCTTTGTTGTCGACGAGGATTACATGATGCCCAGTCTCTCCTTTGAGACCTGGATGGATACAGCTGCAGAGTTGGCATCGCTGCTACCGAATCATCACCCCATGAAGCCAGCACTCGACGCCATACCCAACGAACAGTCATCTCCAGTCTTTTTGGCTGCCGTTTTTGGAGTTGACGGGCTGTTGAAACTCCTTGCCGAGTCAGGTATCGAAATAGATTGGAACCAGCGCAACAAAAGAGGCACTACGGCTGTCTATCTTGCAGCAGCTTTCGGGAACGCTTCTACGGTATCCATTCTCATCAAACAGGGTGCGGAGGTTAATGTGGAGTGCGGGAGACACGGCAGCCCTCTACATGCTGCCTGCTACGGAGGCCACGAAGAAGCGGTGAAACGGCTTCTTAGCCACAATGCTTCCTCCACATGCGGGAAAAAGTTTGGAAATGCCTTGGACGCCTCTGCTCGTGGGGGACATGAGGAAATCGCCATTATTCTCGTTCAAAGCGGTACAATCAAGACGCAGGGTGATTACGAACGTGCCCTTGAGGCAGCCACTGAGTTTGGCTTCATCAGCCTCCTGGCGGAGCTTCAAAAGCCGAATTTCAAATTATTGCGGCAGAATGATATGATCGATAGGCAGAAGGCGAGGATGACAGGGGCAATCAAGGGCGGACAGCTAGGCGTCCTTCGCAAGGTTCTCAGCCGCGCATCGGACCCTTTGACACTGATTGAAGCGGACGCTGTCGCGACCGGGGCATCATATGGCCACAATGATATCATCCGCTTTCTACTTGGTATAGGCATGGATATCGAGGCGAAAGGGGAGTTTGGCACGCCCTTGCGCTCGGCATGCTTAATGGGTCGGAAGTCTACCGTTCAGCTCCTCATGGAGCAAGGAGCGAGAATCAACTCAAGGTCATCAAAAAATGACGTTCTTCATGCTGCGGCTGGCAAGGGACATGCGGCAATTGTGAAAATGCTGGTTCAAGGAGGAGCAGATGTCAATCAGCGGGGAGGCACGTTTGGCACTGCTCTTCATGCCGCAGCGTACAAGGGACACAAAGAGGTCGTTGAGATCTTGTTGAATGCTGGCGCTGATATTCATCCAGGCTACTATTGCGACGTCTTTCACGCTGCAGTCGAAGGTGGACACCAGGACGTTGTGTTGTTTCTGTTGAAGAAAGGGTATGACTTCAATGACCCAATTTCAACTGGAGTGTACGCCGGCGGAAAGAGGCTGAGACCGTGGTTGCCGACCGAGAGATTATTCAACAAGGCTTTGAAGCAGACCTTTTCTGTGGAAAGACGACATTCTGGTCATTACACGGAACCAAGATACCCGGAGAGCGACAATCCCCCCCTTGAGCCGAGTGAGGTAGCGGGTCGGTCGTCCGCGGTAGGAGTGCTTCTAGATCACAGAAAGCATCTGAAGATAGGAGAGGGTGATATTTTGGGTATGTTGCAAGCAGCTGCAGCTCACGGCCATGTGGAAGTGCTGGAAACATTGGTGGAATGGCTCATACCGCGGGGCCCAATCAAGAGATATCTTTCGCTGATATTCGAAAGCGCTGGAGAAGGCAAAAATCACGATTCGATGAAGTTCGGTTTGATATTGGCATGTGAGAATGAAATCACGACCGAAGACATCAACAAGATGATGTTCAAGTGGCCTCCCAGCCCGGAGAAATACAACGTCTGCGTCGTCGACAAGAACCAACTCAAGCGTGACCTCATGGGGGCTTGCGCGTCCGGAGACAAAGATGGCGTGTCTTCTATCCTCGACTGTCGGTACCGAGCACTGTTGGACTATGCAGACTTCGCAAAGGCGACCGAGATCGCTGCAGAAGCCGGCGACGAACCCCTATTGTCAGCAATTTTTCATCACATGCAATTGTATGGTTTGCAGGAGCCACTCGTGTCAAATGCGTCATTTGTTGCCGCTGCAAATAAGGGCCACCTGGATGTTCTCAAATTATTTCTGACACGGAGCGAGGACTCCAGAGGTGATTCGCAATTGTTGGGACAACTCGCCTACATAGCGTGCACAGAAGGTCACCTTGACATCGTCAAATACCTCGTGGGAGAGCTGAGCGTGGATGTGAACATGGATGTCGCCGACGATGCCCTTGATTCTCTCGCTTTGGACGACGAAGACAGACACCCCATCGAAAACCTTTATAGATGCTCGAGTTCTCGATCAAGGGGTATGTTTGGGACCACCATCGAAGATGCGGTTGAGTCTGAGCCATCATCTGGCGAGGAAAAAACAAGGACAAGGCGTTCTACGAGTCTTCTGCAAAGTAGCTTGCGGGCTTTCCGGAAGTTTGACAGCTTTGGAAGACTACGCATCATGAGTGAGGAAGAGTCTTTAAGGAGAACAGAAGTTGTGACATGCCTCCTGGCCAGTGGGGCTGATCCATCATCTCTCGGCGGCCAGGACGCCTTTCCTATCCAGGTCGCTGCAAAGCTCTGCCCTATAACTGTTATCAGGAATCTTATCGATGCTGGTGCGGATCTCATGTGTATGCGTGACGATGAATCAGCTTTGGATGCAGCAACCGAGAGGGATTCAGGCTCAGCGAACATCGTGCGGATGATTCTGGAGGCTGGAGGAGCTTTTCCAGTGGATCTTGAGAGAGGGAGAATTCTCATCAAGAAAGCCCTCAAGTGCTTTGTCGACCCGTACAGAGGGTATTTCTCGGATTTTGCATACCCTGTTGGCTGCCTAATTCTGAGGCCTTCGCTGGTTGACGTCTTTGAGAATGGGCCCGGCGCTGTCCTTGAACTACTCCTTCGACAATATCCAGATCATAAAACTGACCACGAGAGTTACATATGCGTCCTGCAAATGGTCTGCCTATTCGGAAAGAAAGACTTGGTTGAGCTCCTCCTGACAAGCGGAACAGATCCCAACAGGTCTGGATACTCCTACGGAACTCCTCTTCAGGCCGCGGCGCGCAGCGGGCAGCTCGAAATTGTGAAATTACTTCTTCAGCACGGCGCCAGCGTAAATACAGTCCAGGGCCGATGGGACACCGCCCTGCGAGCAGCAACAATTGGTGGTCACAGCGATGTTGTTCATCTCTTGATGTCCCACGGCGCCGATATCAACCTCAAAGCTGGTACACAGCGGTCCTCGCTTCCGGATGATTATGAGAGCAAGTCTCCAAGTGCTTTGCAGCTCGCGCTTGCAAGTGGTGACATGGACACCGTCAACGCACTTCTCGAAGCGGGTGCAGATGTGGATGAAGACGTAAGCTATTCGTCACGCCCATGGATCTCCTCCCAATTCCAAGACCTCACCCATGATCATCATACCTCGATTAAAGCTGGTGCACTACGGAACGGATCTGCTAAGTCAAGCTTCTCCTCACGCGTGGGTGATCTGACAGGTAATCCTTTTCGCAAAGTTCCTGTGGCTGGAACTGCGCTGATTGCGGCTGTGCGGGAGAACAATTTACATATGACCCGACGACTGCTAGCTGCAGGAGCCGAGATCAATAGTGTCAGCAGCGGAAGGACTGCCTTGCTGGAAGCTATTGAGAAGGGAGTAGAGCCCTCAATCGTCAGAGAGCTTCTGGCCAAAGGAGCCATGGTGGTAGGGTCGAACTATCCAAACTGCCTTATTAAGGCTTGTGAGGGAGGAAGGGCTGACGTGGTTGAACTGCTTCTCGAGAACATCTACGACAATCACGACCAGCCAGAGGTAATTGTCGACGAGGCTTTGACCGCAGTGGCACTCCAAGACCAACCGAACGATGCAATCTTACGCCTTTTGTTTGAATATCTCCCTCCAACACAGGAGCGATTTACCAAAGTCTGCTTCTCGGGCTCGGGCTCGAACGTCCTGTTCATGCTGGACTCAGGTATGAGTGTCGATGGAGAAGAAAGAGAGCATCAGCCCATCCACTTGGCATCCCGCTGGCTTTTGGATGAAGTGGTTCGGATTCTTATTCAGAGAGGTGGAAATATCCATTCCAAGAGCTCAAAATGGGGTACGCCGTTGTTTTGCGCTCTTTCATCTTGTGCTGGACCCTACTTCAAAGCGTTTCAGTCCGAGAGTGCGCTCAGCAAAGCCATACTATCCGACGATCCCGATGATCTCATGTGGCGCATTTGGCGAACCTATTCCACACCAGTCGCTAAAATACGAGCCGTCATTAAGTGCAGGACCATTGTGCAAATGCTGGTCGACAACGGCGCTGATCCAAACATAGATGATTGCGCCTTCGGCAAGCCGCTGCATATTGCGTGTCTGATAGGAAGCACGGCCATCGTCACGATGTTGTTGGATATGGGAGCCGATGTCAACGAGGAAAATGGCTACTTTGGCACGCCTTTGTTCGCGGCGATGCACGGGGAGCATTCTGACGTTGTCTCCCGGCTTCTCGAGCACGGAGCAGACGTGAACTACGTGCATCAAGCACATGGGACACCGCTGCACTTCGCGTGCGCCATCGACAACGGAGAAATGACTCGCAGGCTACTGCAGCATGGGGCCTCCGTCGCGATTCCAAACCAAGCTGGTCAGACCCCGCTCACGCTTGCTCTGAAGAGCCATCGACGACGAGACCGACACTATGGAGACTCGCCTGGTATAGATAGCTACAGCTTGTTCAGTATCTTCCAAGAAGCTCCGCAAAGTGTCCAGCTCAGCGAGCACGAAGTCCTGGAGGCAATTCAGATCAGCCCCGAGTTAGGCCCGCTACTTGGACGTTCGCCTAATCCGCATGGGACAGATGTTCTGCAATCTGATGAGGGAGACGAGACGGCCGAGGAAGTTGAGGTTGGACGCTGTGCGCAGAAAGACAAAGAATAGGTTGAGATGGGTGGGGAGTCCCTTGGCAGGAGTGGTTCTCCCAAGCGGGCGATTGGCGTTACTCAGGGCATGGGCAATAATTTGGAAGAAGGGGCGGGGGTGGATTTGGCAGAAATGGAGGATGCTGACTTTATCTACTACGATCCTTTCTTGCCCTCCATGAGAAGTTTGAGACGGTTTTCTGGGGTCCGGTGCAATTTGAACAGGTAGAGCCGATCCATGGAATGGAGACGAAGTATCAGTGTTATGGCAACCTTTCAGCTACCAGGTGCGTTCCTTGGATGTTGATCTAAAGTCTAGTCATGATCTCCCAAAAGAACGAGTTGAGAGGTGAGCGATCAGATAGGGTTTTCTTCTGGTGGAGGATATTTGTCTTTGAGGTAGACCAGACGATTCAAAGAGTTGACATGTGCCTTATTTTGAAGCTTAGTTGTCGTGGCCGCCGTTGAAGAGATGCAAAATTCTTTCACGTTAGTGTCTCCGCCTTCAATCTCCAAGTTGTGCAACCTGGCTGAGCCTAATTCAACGAATGTTCGTCTCCTCCAGTATCTCACCAAGTATCCTGCTCAGGTTTCAACCATCATCGGGGACCTCAAGGACCTCATTTGGACAGATCATATCTCCCTCAAATGCGGTATTGTGCTGTGGAATGATTCTTGATCAATTCCTTCCAATAATTCACTGGCCATGCAAGGCAACTTTCATGCTGACCATCTCCATTTTATCTCAGTCTCGAATCAAATCCTACTCAAAATTCTGCGGTTGGATCAGTGAATCGACAGAGAGCATCGGTATTTGCGAGCCAATCCGAGGAAAATAAGCGACAGGATCACCAGACTCCGTGAAAAGAATGACTGGCCGGACTCCGTTTCGATAGTTCCGGTAGCGGTTCTTCCGTTCTTCGAGCTTGATGTATACCTGATATACGATCAGACCGCTGAGAAGGCTAGAGACTTGATATTAGCATCAAGTGAGCATTGTGACAGCACACCATGCTGGGTTTCTCGCAGGCTCACATGAGGAATGGCAAGATGGCCCCATTGATCTGTTGCTCTGTGCGGTATTCGTCGGGCAAGTAGTATACGTAGATATCAGATGAGTCACGCTCGCGAGAGTTAACGTCTGATATCCAAAGGATAATGGCGCTGTGAGCCACTATATTCAACCCAAAAATGACTTCGAAAATCACAGATGAATGTGGTATCATCCAATGGGTGTCATTCCCCAATAGTTGGTACGCGTCCCAAAAGACGCAGACGGTTGTCTGTTGATTATGATGAGCATGCAGTCTCATCTCGCGAGTATTCAGGCAACCTTACCGAGACTAGGAAATATATGAAGAATTGTATCCCCACAAAAAATAGTCCTTGAACACCGTAGAAGACTCCAAGGAGGTATCTCAACACACAAAGTATTAAATGTGAACTTCGGAAGATCCACAGTTTTGAGGGAGATAGGAAAAAGTTTGACAAGCTTCTTAGTCTGACGATACCAAGACCAGCAGATTGTGTAGAGTGTATCGGGTGGTCAGATCTTGTTGGGAAGGGTTCCTCGTATTGGGTAGTCATTGAGTCGCGTCCAAATAATGAAACTCTCGATGGTAGATTCTTTGAGCTTGCATGAAGCCGGACCGATGTTATTGACAGCCCCAGCCGAGCTCCGCGTCACAATGACCAAACGATGAGATTTGCTCGTTGTCCTCTTCGCATTCCCAGGTGGTACTTCGGATGGAAACACCTGGCGGAATTGAGCAGATATTGCTGCAATTGCGAGTGTGTAAATGGGTTGAATAGGATGCTTTGAGGGCGGAAATGTGCACAAATGTCTGGTTTGCGAGTTGGGATGCAACACAAGCTGAGTGAGTTGGGGGGTAGGGGCTTATTTCTTGACTGCAGAAGAACTGGTGAAGTCTGACGCGCAGGTTTGGCTGTTGTATGGTCAGCAGAGACGGTGGCTCGGATCAAAGCTCAGAAAGCGAGAAAAAGAATTACCGACCATGCAGGGGAACGATCGGCAAAGAGAAACGAGGCAAACTTGGCACACGCGCTCGGCTGCCACATGCGACATGTCCCTTGGATGACATAGGATTTAAACCATGCATGTTTTTCTCGCACAGCAGCCACTAAAGCAAGTTGGCGCTTATCCCATCAGGCAGATGCAACTCCGAAAAAGATGCCTGCCCACATGAATGAGCAACGCTTCCTGAAGTCGATAATTATACTTGAAGCCGGAAGAGTAGAGAATAGGTAGCCTACATGGTTAATGAACTTAGCTGCAAGAGAGCCAGGCCCGGAAAGAGAGATGGCATTTATCCACGACATTGTCTGGTCACGCGGGCAGATGGTTTAAAGGTTCAGCAAATCTACTTCGGCTTGGTCAAGATCCAAGTCTTGCAATAACCACCGGAGCCTTGCGGATGATTTACCTGTCGCATGTTTACTGGGACTTATCATTGGAAATGATTTCAACCTGTTGACGTGTCTGCCTGCCGCGCCGTTGTTATCAAAGAGATTACGCGCCATGCCGTCCAATGATCAGTCCTTGCAATACTCCCAATCATCCGCGGGGCCTGAGCCGGATATAAAAAGCAAAGTTGTATGCACGGGATTGGACCGATTCACAGTGTACATGTAAGACCTAGAAGGTCAGCTCTTCCGTCGAACACGCCAAGAGTGAGACGAAATAAATGGCCCCCACGACGAACTGTAGCACGAAGTGTGCAGATCTGCTGACACTGGCCACCTAGAAAAGTTACACATGTTTGCTACCTGTTACTCCGATTTGCTCTGCATCCAATTTAAAGGAATGATGCATCAACAACTTCCACAGTCTGCTATTCTGGTAAGACGAGAAGTGGAGGGGGCTACTGGCCTGCGGCTCAACTCTCCACCCTTCTACTTGGCGCGCTTACAACTCGAACCTCTTTCATAACCAAGTACATTAAGCGGCCACTACCTCCAGTCCCGAGCCTTATCTAGATGCACTGGGCGCCGACTTGTGTTCTCCTTTTGCCATGGGCCTCTCGGAACGACTTCCCAAGGAAAGATGGCGGCGTCTCGGAATGCTCAATGTTTCTTTGATCGTTTCATGTGGGCTGATTCTGACCATATGTCTTTTATCATTCACACTCTCGCGGCCCGGCAGCACCATCACGGAGGCCAAGATTCTGTTCCAGGGCAAATGCAGCACCTCCAACAGATTGGACCTGTTCCTACAATTCGTCATCAACATCTTTTCGACATGCGTCTTAGCCTCGTCGAATTTCTTCATGCAAATCGTCAGCTCGCCGACACGAAAGGAACTCGACCACGCGCACCGGTCCCTGCACTCCTTAGAAATCGGCGTCTCGTCCTTCAAGAACCTCGGCGCTCTGTCTTGGTTTAAGATCCTCGCTTGGGCTGGGCTATTCTTGACGTCCGTTCCAATCCATCTCCTCTTCAACAGCGCCATATATCCGATAGATTACCAAGGCTCGAACTGGCACCTTACGATTGCAACGCCGGGGTTTGTGGATCAGACTGTCGATTACTTCGTCCCGGGCGCCAGTTTGGCTAATGGGTCCAGCTGCCCTGCTGCGCCGTATGGAACCAACTTGAGTTGCAGTTACTCAAATATCTCCATCAATGCAGGCGGCTATCAAGAGACTCTCACAACGGCGGGGTCATGGGGATTTGGACTCAATGAGTCCCTACCCGAGACGAATATCACGAGGGCAGCCCAAAACTCAGCCTCATGGGAGTTATTGACACCTGCAGATTGTTTCACCGAATACAAGTTTTGCAAACCAAGACAGGAGTATCGTGATCTGGTGGTCGTCGTTGACGAAGTGCCCGGGTGGACCCGCTCTGAAATCTACAACTTCAGCGGCAGCGCAGCCAGCAACCTGTCGCAGTTCTGGGACCCCCAGATCCCGCCCGACAACTTGAATTCTCTATGGTATTCGGCACCGTGCCAAACCTGGAGATATGGAAGCTCCGATCAAAGTTCTTTCTCCAAGATTTGCGAATCTTCCATTCCTATATACAGTTACTATCCGAAGGGCACATCCGGATGCTCAGGAGCTTTGGGCGAGCCGAGCGGTGTTGACTGGATGGACACCACCAAGCTCCAGGGAAGTTGGACGATTCCTTTCCGCCCTGCAAACATGACCATCCCGTCTGCTTTTGGATATGACGCCAAGTTCAGTGAACTGCCTGTCAAGCACTGTATGGCGGAACCGAACCCAGATTACACCTGCAAGCTCGGGCTTGCGCCGCCGCTCCTCCTCATCGTCATCGGCTGCGTGTTTATCAAAGGCGGCATATGCGCAGGCATCCTCTTCAAGCACACTGATCATTCATTGGTTACCCCTGGCGATGCGATCTCGTCCTTTATCTCGCAGCCTGACCCGAATACAATTGGGCTGTCCACCCTAGGCTTCATAGACGCCGACCGCCTTGAATACGACAGCATAGAGAAAATACCAGCCTCTGGCCTTCTCCATGGACCGATGGCCCGAAAGTGGAAACACTGCCCTCGTCGATTCAAGTCAGTGCTCTCGCGAGCTGTCTGGGTGCGGACCTACACTATCCTGATAGCTGGGATGGCTCTCATCTCCACCGGTCTTGGCCTGGATGTGACTGGCAACGGCGCGTCGACTCTGTGAGTAACATGCTTCAATTCAAGGGCACTAGTGTTCTAGATCACCTGAAAAATAGGGCGCGAAGAATCATTCAATTGCTAATATCATGTAGGATTGGAACGTTCGGGAAAGCTGCGACCACAAACATCGCCATTCAGTTTACCTACCTCGGTGCTCTGCTAATGGCGAACACGCCTCAGCTCATCTTGTCCTTTTGCTATTTCGCGCTCAATTCCTTTCTCACCCGTATCCAAGTCGAGGAAGAGTGGAACTCCCATAGTCGTTCTTACAAGCCCCTTCGTGTTTCGAATCCGAAAGGGGAACAAGTCAGCCACTACCGGCTCCAACTGCCGTACAAATACAGCATCCCACTTATAGGCATGAGTATCCTCCTCCATTGGGTCCTCTCAAACGCGATATTCTTAACCATCATCGAAGGCGGTATGTAATGCCCTCGATCCAAGCGTCTACCCCTACTGACCGTACTCTCAAGGTTTCTGGGCAAGTGTCAATCAGGAAAAATCAATGGCCGACGGTTTCGGCGTTTCCGAAGACTCGTACATCGCCGTGGGTGTGTCTGGCTCAGCTATTCTCACCCTGTTCGTCATTTCTTCCGTGCTGTGCATTTCCCTTGCGCTTTTCAGCTTCCGCAAGCTGTCGGGCGATATGGTCTCCGGGGGCACGAACTCTTTGGTCATGTCTGCTGCGTGCCACGTCCCCGCCATAGCGATGAGGAGCAAGTCGCTCTCGGCCCGGCAGAGTGAGGCAGCCAGCCGAAGCAATATCACGGTGAGGTCTACGAGCTCGGGCGTCAGCTCAATATCGTCATATCAGCAGGTACCTTCGATGGAAGGCGTCGATATTGTACCCGAAGGACCTCTATCGCCGTACCATTTCTCTGTCAAGACAGAACCTTCAAGCAAGTTTGGGCAACAGCAGGAAGCGGAGGAGGATGAAGAGCAGGAAGCGGAGGAGGATGAAGAGCAGCTGATATCAGACGTCGTGGCGGGAGACGAGGAGACGACCCTGCTGGAAGAAGTTGCAACGTCCAAGATCAGATGGGGCGCCATTCCTGCGAGCCCTGGTATTCTTGACGGTCTAGTCACGGATGAGGCTGTGTTACACTTGGGATTTGGTACCGAAGACCATAATGTCCAGCCTCCGTGTGAGGGTCGCTTGTATATCTGAATGCCAATCTTTGTATGCATGTCCATAAGTTCTGTCTCTTGCCACTGAGGACATTACGGGTATTATGTTGGCCATCAATTACCCACACAGGGTCAAGTAATATCAACCCTGATCTCAAAGCATACAAGCTACGTGACCAATCATCGGTCCCGTGACCTGTGGAGGACGCTGGAGTCTATGAACTGGGGATATAGTACAATGGGGCATCGAACCAAATCACGGCAGACTGCCTGACTGTGTGGCAGTGTCCAGTTGAGAAGGGAATGTATTGCCCGCGAGAGGGACCCCAGCCAGAAAGGTTCTTACACTTCGTATTGCACTCTTGGTCCCTGGCTTAGACCATGGCGCAATGGAGAACCGGTTTCTATCGACGGAACGCCAGCCACGAAGGCCCCTACCAGCATGATCAGTTGTCCAGGAGGCAAACGGGTTCAGAATGCAGCACATCTCGCTCCGGACATCTGTCGGCAACGTAGGCACAAGTATATCCATTCGGCAAGGGGGTTCCCGGCTGGGCTGGTAGAGGGGCCCGTGGGGAACCAAGATCCTGCTACCGGCCGGGAGGACATCGCCAGGATTGATCGTACGAAGGACTGTGATTGCCGAGGAGAGAGCGGAAAACTACAAGGTATCTGGGCACAAGCGGAGAGTCGTGGTCTGGCAGTGTGGCCGAGGTCGTGGAAAGCAGCCTCAGCAGGTGTCGAGCCAGCTGGAACGACCAGCTGCCAGCTGGAATCGGCCAGGAAACTAACAACTCCGGAGGCGAGCGGCCAGCGAACGCCAGGATTCCTCGCCCTTTTTACTATGTAGGGCATTGCTAGTCAGGCATATTATGACAGGTCAGCACGGAGAGAGGGAATGTGCCTGGGCAAAACTGGCAAAGCAGGCTGAGCAAGGGCGCTGGTGCCGCATGAACGGTAACAATTGAGTTTGATAACGGCGGGTACGAAGTGGCCAGGATCGTCTCGGTGCGGGTATTGGGTTTTGCGGCGCGGGTGGGCAAGGGCACACACAACCAGTTCTCTTGGCTGCGGGCGGGCAAACACACAAGCTTCGCTGCGCGGTCGGCCGTTCGAAGTTCGAACGAAGTCATGAACCCTGATGAGCGAGGGGGCAGACGGGGTCCGGTTGAGTTTTTCCCAGGCGCGTTGTTGTGGTTCCGCGATTACTACTGTTTCCAACGGTGGTACGAGTGCCATGTCAACAAAGCATGGGTAGCCTCCATGACAGGCCTGGTTGACCGACGAGCATGGGCTATGCGACGACACCCTGTCACGTGCTTTGCGAAACTCTGAGAGCGTTCTTGGTCTGCGCCGTCTTTGTGCCGGATGTTTGGTCTCTCCTCCAGCGAGGCAATCCCTCAGTGATCAGTCAAGGCCTCTTTTCATATTCTTAGGATCACGATGTGCAGGATATGCAGGATATGCAGGAGACCGGCAGGTTTGAAGCTGATCGACACCCACGATCTCTGCTGCGCCATGGTAGAGGGTCCCGGAGGGTCTTGGAGGAGCCTGGAGGAGCCGTGCAGTGCATGCATGCGCGCGCACGCACACACGGCAGGGCTGGGGGAAACCCCACCGCTGATGGGGCCTGATTGCCCGGGAGTGATGTCGGACCGTGGAATCCAACGGGCTGACAGGCTAGGGACCCTTTGTCGAAGAAAATGAGAGACAGGCTGGCAGGCTGGACCGACTGGGGTGGACTGACGGACTGCGGGCGCACGCAGAAGAGAGGGAGAGAACAAAAAAAGAGAGAGGTGGTAATTTCGGCGATGTTTGAGCGGGCAGGTTGATTGGCGGGGCCGGGGAAATAAGCTGACCTCCTTTTCAGAGCGACGGTTGGGCGGCTGGCGCGAGACAGAGGGATAGGAGAGAGGAGGTGAAAGGGCGAGGCGGACGGCGCCAAACTAGACTGGACTGGCCTGGGCTGCCTGATATCACCGGTAATTTCGGGAGTCCTTTCGGTACTCGCGACGTCTTCCGATCCAGGATTCCAGAAGTGTGGAAGCGAGATTTCTCGACGGCTTGTGAGCAGACAATGCTGGTGCAGAAAAGTGAATGCCGCACGTTAGGATGAGCACGGATAGAGGGCTGCCCATGACGTTTGAGGTGGCTTTCACCAGGGCAACCTTGAGCGATTCCTCCATTGCCCGCAGCCCGACGTCGGGTGGCTTATTAGATATCAAAGCAGGCTAGTCGAGAAGTTCGTGAGGCAAGCCATCTGGTGTTGTGACCCTAGTCCCGGCCGCGGACCAGGACCTGGACGTGGGTACCTGTCCTGGTCCCTGCCGTGGACCGCCAACGCAGCACTGTCAAAGCCAAATTTCATCATGAATTCCATCATCGCCAGCATCCGTGCAGGAACCAGGCACAATGCATGCAGGGTCTGAGCACCGTTGCCTGGCGTCGGCAGCCACTCCCGCCGACGGCGTCGAGAGGCTGATGACAAAAGCGATGGAGATGGGACGAGCAGAGCAGGTGGGCGGGTGAGCCGGACGAGCCAGGCGGGGATGGCATTAAACGGAAATCGAAGTTGGGGGCTGAGGGCTGAGGATGGAGAGGAAATAAGAAGAGAGCTAGGCCCGTCGACGGCCCCATCGAGGACAGCGGCCAGAGATGTTCTGGAACATCGCTTGTGCTGGGCGGTATCCATCTGGCGGGAAGCTTGATTACGGTTGGTGATGGTGTTTTTTTTATTTAGGGGGGGCCGCGTGGTAATTTCGACATGTGCGTTGGTGTAGAGATGCCTCTCAATGCATCCTTCGCTTTGTAGACCTCGTACTGTGGTCTGTGGTGGACTGCTCCGTGCAGCAGATACGAGTGTTCCTTCCTGCAGTAACGACAGTGTTCGGGAAGGCGGGCTTCAAAACGGGATCGATCACCGGCACCATCCCATCTCGCACTGATCCGCGTCACCCGCGACATCACCGTCTGAACTTTCTTTGGAGGGATGCCTGAATGCCGGTATGCATATTGGAGATAAGTCAAATCAAACAACCTTGGTAGCGTACTTAGTACTCAGCACCCAAATGTCATCAGCGAGCAGGCAAAAAACATAAGCGGATCGAATCGGCGATGCAGGATTGCAGGACGGATTGCGGATGCTGCAGAAAATGCCTTGGATATCCCCGACACGCGCTGTGCCTGGCCCGTGCACGCTACTGCACAACACCACACCGTAATTTCGACGGCCTTGCAAGTCTGCCCGCCTGGAAGGGCGTCGGGCTGGACGGGCGTCTGTTTGGCTGCGTGGGTCGGTGGTGGCCCTCATCAGTGGTTCCTGGGTGGTTCCCTGGCTCCTATGCTCCCTGTGCCTGGTTTTGGTTCAGGTCCAGGTTCTGGGTCCCCGAGCAGGAGCAGGGACGGTGCATCTCCCCCGTCTTGATCCTGACGAGCGGGTCTTATCTTGGTTGTTGCTACTGAAGACAGTGGGGGAAGGAGACCACTCAGAGGAGAAAGAGAGAGGAGGGGGAAGGAAGGAGGGAAGGAGAGGAGAGAGCTAGTGTGTGTGCTACGTACCATGCCATGCCATGCTGTGCGGCGTTGTGCTTGTGCTGTGCCGCTGCTGCTGCCAACGTTGATTGATTGACTGACTGCCAGACCCATTGATTGACCGATTGATTGATTGATTGATTGATTACCTGCTTATGACATTTCCCATTTCCCTCTCTCCTTGGAGTCGAGCTGCTCTGGACCTGCTCCTCGTCAACCTCACCTCACCTCACCTCACCTCACTTCTCCTTGCCTCTTCCCTCCTCACCTTCTACTCCCCCTCCTCATCCTCTTCGCCAACCTCTAGTCATTCGTTTCCACTCTTGTCCGCTCCTGGACCCTCCTGCAACCATCCCCTTCTTCGCCTCTCCTACGGATAGCTCGGAATAACCAGAGTAATAGTCGTTGCAGTTGTTGTTCACCTCCGCAAAAAACATCACCACCAGCGTAAATCTAAGACTAATTCTATTCCGCCTTTTCAATCCACTATACATTCGCTTTGGACGACAGTCGCCACACTTTACAGCCCACACTCGCTTGTCCAGTCTCTTCTTCATTCTTGCTACGATACGACGGACACAAACTATCCCGTCCCATCCAGTCGCCGGCTCTACTTTGGTGCCCGTCTATCAATCGCTCGTCCGCTCGCACGCGCACACCCACGTCAGGCCAGTCGACTCTTGGCTTGCGACCCAACCCTGCACAGATCAGATCGCCGGGGATCGTGAGACACTCAGACTACCCCAAACACCCGCATCCCTCCGTGCCACGAGCTAGGGGTCTCAAGTCCAGCCGCATCATCCTGCGCCTCTTGCGTCTGTCGTCCCATCTTCGAACCTTGCCGACCACCAGCCCCCTGCTCCAATTGCCCGTCGTCGACTCAATTCCAGTCGGTGAACCCGTCAATCAGTCACCCGATCAAGGAAGGCCTCCACCACATCAGTTCCCCCTCCTGCGAACGGGCACATCGAAGAGGGCACGACCAACGCCGTTCCCCAGATCCCCAACGCACAAAACCACGGGGCAGACACTTTACGACCTACGCACGCGACCACTTGTCTCTCTTGCTCCTGACGGACGGTACAGATTTATCCTGGGGAAAATCACGGTCACCGCCAGCTTGACTTGTTCAGCACCCTAAGAGAACATCTGGTTCAAAGGGCCTCCGTCCTCAATCGCTCCGCCTCGAACAGGACCACCACCCGTCCATTCAAGACCAGTGCCCAATCTATTCTTTTCCCGGCAAATAATGTCAAGATGATGATATACGAGCGACCCGTTGTTGAAGAGCCCGCCGCTCTGCCCGGCTCCGGCTCTCCTCCCGGCCTGACCACCTCGAAATCCTCCAAATCGTCGTCCTTCCACTCTTCCTTTTCCGACCGCGAGAGCGTCCTCACCGATGTGAGCAACTTTGAGGACATCGGCCTCGATGACGATGCACCTCACTACGACCGAGACATGCAACAACCCAAGCGCGACCCCAGCCCCTACGACGCCTCCTACGCTTCCGACCTGCGCGCAAAATCCATGACTAGCCTCTCCAAACCACAGCAACAGCAGCGCTCTTTGTCTAAGCCCCGAAGCCCTCAAGTCTCACAGCGCGAGATCACAACAAAGAAGAGGCGGCCCAGTGCCCCGGCATTGCAGCCTCACAACTTGAGATCCAACGTGCGCAGCACCAACACGAGCCAGCTCCTTTCCGAATCCTACATTACCTCGCAGCCTCGAAGCAACAATGGTCGCCCAAACAGCCGACCTTCAGTCCCTGCCTCCAAGGGTAGCCGCACCCCCAGTCCCAACATGCGTCAACTCCGACCGAGCCTCTCGATCAAGCCCAGTCCCTCGAACATGACACTCAGGCCACGGAGAGGTAGCTGGCAGTCGACACGCGAGCGCAAGACCGAGGCCGAGCTGGAGCGGGAATGCGATGAGGACGATGGTGATGACATTCCCGAAGGGTTTGTGCTGGACAACGTTCCTCTGTCACCCCGGCCCCACTCCGAGCGCACAACAAGCCGCCCTGCTTCCAAGTCGAACTCCCCAGAGCGTTCACCAAAGCCCAGAGTCAGGAGCGTCGGCAATGGTACCCCCGCAACTGGCGGCGAAAGCGGCTCCATCGGTGCACTGCGGTCGCCCTCCTGGAAATCTGACACGGCATTGTCGTCGCTTAAGTCTCCTTTGTCTGAAGGCATGCCGAGTCCCCACCTGACACGCGCCAGCAGCTGGAATGTGACCCTGGCTGCCCTTAACAAGGAAGCCCAAGAGCTCACCGAGAAGCTGGAAGAGCATGCCGAGGAACTCGAGGTCAAGTCGCAGAGGTCCAGCACCGGCTCGATCCCCAAGGCCCGTCGGGCGAGTACCACCGAGATATCGCGCCCAAAACACAAGTCTGCCCTCGCAGAGCTGCCACCCCTGCGCCGCAGCAACATTATGATTGATCCTCTTCCCATCTCGAAAGAGAAGGAGGCAGTTCTTTCTCGCACACGTCCCTCATGGCTGCCACCTAAGGATCCCGCCGAGGAGCGCCGTCATCTGAAGGAATACCAGAAGATGATGCAAAGGAGCGCCGAGAACGAGCGACGCAGGGAGGAGCAGAAGAAGGCCATGTCCAAGAACAAGGACACCGCAGCCGACAGCATTATGCAGATCTGGGAGCACGAGATCGTTCCCCGCTGGAACGACTCAATCCGCGAGCGCCGTACCCGTGAGCTCTGGTGGAGGGGCGTTGCCTCTAGGAGTCGCGGCGTCGTCTGGACCAAGGCAATCGGGAATGATCTGGGTCTTACAGAGAAGTCGTTCGAGGCCGCCCTGGCCAGGGCCCAGGAGGCCGAGGCCCGCGAGAAGGCCGGCCATGGCAGTCCCGAGGATCACAAGGTGGTGGGCTGGATGCGTACCATCCGTAAGGATGTGGAGGCGCAGACTTGGCGGGACCTGAAGATCTTCCAGGCTGGAGGACCCCTGCATCAGAGCCTGCTCGACGTGCTGAGCGCCTATGCGATGTACCGCAGTGACATCGGTTACGTCACTGGTTGCAACGTGAGTATATTTTTCTTTCACTCGAGGTACTGTATGAAATGCCAGATCGCTAACATCTGTTCCAGACCATCGCGGCGCTCCTCCTACTCAACCTCCCCAACCCCACCGCGGCATTCATTGCCCTAGCCAACATCCTCAACCGCTCCCTCCCGCTCAGCTTTTACTCGGACGACCAGGGCGCCAAGTCGTCCGCCTATAACCTCCTGCTCCAAACTCTCGCAACAAAATCCCCGAAACTTAACGCTCACCTGACCGCCCTAGCGGACCACGATCCCGACGCTTACCTGGGAGACATATTCACCTCGCTCTTCACTGGGCACGTGGCACTAGACGAGGCAGCTCGGCTGTGGGACGTCTATGTTTTCGAGGGTGATTCCGTTCTCGTCAGGGCGGGTGTCGCAGTCCTGCTGGAGCATGAGATGGCCCTGCTCAGCACCAAGAACATGGACGAGGTCAAGACGGCCATATGTGGCAAGAAGCAGAAGCTGGTCGGCAAGCCAGGGGACGAGGACCGGTGGATGAAGTCCGTCCGCGAGGCCGGCAAGCACAACTCTTAAAGAGAGAGAAGCAACTCGACAGCCTGGAGCTGGATGCATTCACCCGACGACGCACAAAGCCGAAACCAACCTACAAAGCCTGGTCTCACGACCGCCGCAGCAATCATCTCCTTTTGTGTTTCCCCCCGTTGCATAACTGTAATGAGGAACGACTCGACACGGTCTCGACACCTTTTTATACACAACCTTCATACCTTCTCCCGACACCCTATTTTTTAATATCCTAATCCTCGCCCAGAGGGCGGACTGGAGGCGGAGAGAAAGAGTGAGAAAGAGAGCACTTGGCTCGTTGGTGGCTTGGGGATATTTCGAAGCGATTCTTTCTAGAACGAGGTTGAGCATCTGCGGACATTTGTGGGCTCTTGTACTGCATGACATGCATCTTTTCTTTTCTTCCCATACAGCATAGGCGCCATTGTGTGGCCTTTTTTGGAATTTCTTTTTGTTGTTTTTGGACCCCGAAGTCGTCTCCTCCACTCAAGTGCTGAGCGGATATGGAGACGGCGCTAGGATGAAGCAAGCAAGCAAGCAGATGTGCAGCCCTTGATTATTTTTACCTATCAGGGAAGGGGGCAGAGAGGGGCAGAAAGAGCAACAGACAGACATAACACGGATACGTACATAACATGTACCAGCTCGAAACCAACCGAGCACGTACACGCACCCGTACATGAAACTCCACCCGGCGGAGAGGAGCAAGTGGCTGGGTGGGAGAAGAGGATGTATATGCCGCCCGATATACTTGTGTGGAAGAACGGTACATAGAGGAAGGAAAAGCTGGGGAAAAGGTCTAGGCCCGGAAGAAGGGATTCGGGTCGGGACAGGGGAGGGAAGGGAAAGGGAGTATATCAGGGTTGTATTTATGTCGCTGGGCCGGTGGTCCTGGAAAGGGGCCACCGGGGAATGGTCTGAAAATATATTCTGTTGGAAGAAAAATGCGCTCCGTACTATATTCTGTGTGTGTGCTTGAGTGACCTGAATTTGAAGTGTTGGGTAACGTCCCTCCGGCATGTATGCATCGGCGGACGGACGAGATTCTAGACGTGATCGAATGTTGTCAGACAGAGCAGGGCCGAGACAAGGCCAGGCCTTGGACCGCTGGATTTTTATCTTTCGTGAGTGTACTCGGCCTCCTCGAGATGCATGAAACCGATGTTTCCATGTGATACTGACGCGTCTGTCGCGCGGGATGGGCTCGGGCACCGCACGCACACATTGCCAACACGACTTACCTCGCTCAGGTTGTTTGATCAACTCCGAGTGGCAGTCTTCAGGGCTGCTGGTGATGAGTATGAAGGACACCAGTTACTCAAGGGACGCTCTGGCTGGCTGCAATCACGCATTTGAGAACTCTGGCTGCCGGACATGGCCTCGCCCGCGCAACGGTTGCTAGCACAGTGGGCGTTTGGTCACTGCCTCTGCTTGGCGACGTCCTGTGGAGGGCCCGGCAGATCCGCGAGGAAGTTATTTACTCAAGTCTGCTTTTTAACGGCCAAGTCTAACGAGATAAGGATCCCAGGAGCCACGATCGAGCCTGGCAGAAGGGGAGAGCCCCCTCGTGCCGGCCAGATCGCACAGAATGCCCCACGGCAGCGGCAGCAACGGCGGCACGAGACCAGCCCGTTGACCAGACCAAACGCGCACCGGGCATCCACTCATGTCTGACGGGAGCGGCCTCGGTGCTCCGGTGGAGCAGCAGTATCACATCCAGCCAAGCTCGCAACGGGGCACACGCTCTCTAATCCCGCGACGACAACGACTCGGTCGCTCATGTCCGGATCGCCTGACCCCCCATCCCCCACAACCGCGAAGCCTAGTCACGGTCACCGAGCCACCACCAAGTGACCCGGTACAAAGGCGCGGTAAAGATCACGACAACGGTAGCGCGGCGTTGCCTTGCCGTGTGGCTGGCTGGCTTGTGTTCGATGACGGCAAGGGTGGGAAGGCGGACTCTTCTGGGTTTGGCTGGGTTGCTTCATTGCCAGTCGTTCGACTGCCCCTGGTTGAAGTTGAAGGAGGGACACGTGCTAATGGATTTGTGGTGCTGCTTTGTATCCCATGCTCGCACCCATCCTCCTCTTCGGAATCATGCGAGATCTGGTCTCGGCAGAACTGGTATCAGGGTCGAGTAGTCCAGCTGAAGGGCTTGAAGATCTAAGGAGTAGAAGAGGTGATCCTGTCAGCGCTTTTGTTCATGGACGATGTTGGGCAACTCTGCGGTGCCTCCTGGCCCTGCACACACAGTGGGCAAGCCATCGAGGTCTAGAAGAAACCCTGCTTCCACACCGAACTTATTGTTCCTTCGCCAGCATTGTCCCCACCGTCGGTTTGTCTGCTGACAGTATCAAGGTCAAAGTGGTAAGCTGCCGTCGATGTTTTGCGTCTGTGCCATGAGCCCTGGCTAAGTCGACTCCAACCTTCGAGCAGATCGAGATGCTGTTGCAAGAGGTGGGCCTCGGATCTTCGGAGGCAAACTCAACACAAGGCTTCCACGTGATAAAGTTTCGGGTGGGAAGGTTTCGCAGGTTTACCGCACGAGAAGGAGCTGTTCGACATAGGGACCTGGAAATTGCAGCTATCATTCATGAAGGTGCCGGATAGGCGTGGCGTGAAATTCGGCGGACAATAAAGGGAGATGATGCAACTGGTGTCAACATTGAGATGTAGCCCCAACCGCTGGGACGTCATTTCCAGGCAGACTCGTGGCGCGTGACTTGGAGCCAGCCGATGCAAGCTTAAGTCTCGTGCCACCCAACAAACGCCCTCCATGATGGCTTCGACAGAAGACGGCAACTTTGTGTCACTCCGCCAGTGGCCTTGGTCACCTTGGAACACAAGGAACCTTGCTCGGCTCATCAGCGTCGATATCCTCGGCGTTGAATCATTCTGGGTGAGCCCACTGGACCCACTGGGACCTGAGGCTATTGACAGAACTGCTGCGTCTTTCTCCGTTCCATCACACAGGCCGGCCTTCGGGGTTGGTTTGTGTTGGCGGTCCAGCGATGGTGAGCGGAGCCCATTATCGCGATGGCACAACCCCAACTCGGCGGCCTACTCGCCCCTGATCGACAAGTGAGCATGTGGTGTGCCCTTCGACATCTAGCTCATTATCAATGTGTTCTGCGCCTCGGACTCGAAGTATCAGACCATCAGAAGCTTTCCTGACGGTGCCTTGAAGACAGACCCAGGGCCATCATCAGTGTGGTGACTGCAGCACACGATATGGTAGATGGTAGTCAGTGTGCACTGGCAACACGACGGCGTAAAAATCGAAAACAAGAGGCTATTGCCCACGACAATTTCCGCCGAAATCAGAGTGTGAAGACAAGGCTTGATTGAGAGCCGAGCTTGCTCGTTGTGGGCCCGAAAATCCCCGAACCACTGCAACTCTGCAGGCAATCCTGTAGGATTTGATTCGGCCAACTTTCATTCATATGCGTCGAGGTCGGTCATGAGCTCACCAAGTCCTGGTAATCATGCTGCTTTAGCTGGGTAGTCTTGTTGACCATGGCACGGGAGCGCAATGAAAGCCATCGGAATGGAGACGTAAAAGACTGTAGACCTTGACCTCATGACCCTCCCGTGATCAAAGCGCGTAGCAGATAGTTAGAGCGTATGGATGACAATGTTGGTCTAGCCATTGGGTGAGGTATTGCTGTTCCACAAGTGGTGCGCTTGACGCTTCACGAAATTCCGTAGGATGGCCGAGGTGGTGGCGGAGAAGTGGACAAAACTCGGAGGAGGGCCGTTGGTTCAGTGTTTCCGCAGGTTGCATCGCTAGACCCAGGGCAGTCCAGTTCAGGGATAAGAGACCCCACCCCCGCGAGCTGTCGTGGGCATGGCTAACATGGGTAAGCCTTGGCCTTTTTTTTGGGGCCTCCTGGGCCTTGAGAGGCGGCCAGTGGCTCGAAATGGAACCGCTGTTGCCAAGTAATAAGCAGCCCTGGCAGGATGCCAGCAGGAGAACCTTGGAAGGGGGAGGCTCAACAAATCGGGGTTCCCAACAAATCCCACAGCGCACGCAGATCTGTGTCTGGACCCTGCAGCAGCTGGGGAACAGGAAGGGAAAAAAGGTCGTGACAACCGCACAGCACTCTGCCAACACCGGGCCATTGCCATCCGTCACCTGACGGGTTTCCCTATAGGTGATGGTCGCCGTTCGACATGGCATCATGATCTGTCGATACCATGGGAGAATTCGCAACAGACGAGGCGGTGATGTGTTTTTGATGGGCTGAAGGATGTTGAAAGGAATCGACTTTGAGGGACGCGGGAGGTAGTGAAAATAGATTTAATCCCCCACATTTCCCAAGAAGCTCGGTCGGAAGACCCCTGGTTCCTTCGACGGACGGATAAGATAAGATGGGCTGCAGCAAAAGCAAGAGAAAAAAAAAGTTGGAGGGAGACGTTTGGCATGTGAGAGAGCCGATCAATGCAAGCTAACCGGGCCTGACCTGGCCTGACTCCGAACAGCATCATCACCCATTGACGCCGGTGGCCCTGAAGAAGCTAGGCACAACGCTTTCGTGCTCGTGAACCGCGGGACGCAGCAGACAAATGTTGCCAGTTAAAGGCTAGGGGATGCAGCCGTCATCACGATGACGAGGGTCGTGATCGGAAGCAAAACCAGCGACAATGAAGCACCTCTTCCACGAGTCGGGACGATCCGGCAGCAGGCCAGTGATGAGTCGTCCGGTCCCAATCAGCTGTGGTGATCCCAGACAACCTAGCTTGATCTGATGGGGCTTGCATGTGATATCGTAGCTGGAGGTGCTGCCGTTGGTGTTGCAGCTGCTGTCCTTTGCGAGGCTGAGACTGTGAGGGCTTGCAACGGAGGCGGTGAGGGCGTCAGGAAGGTCAGGGCCAATGTCTGCCGAGACACCAATTTTCGTGGGAGTTCGGTGGCAACACACTACAGAAACCGGACGGAGGTCCCTTCCTCATGCACCAGCTCGGTCTGTCTGGTGTCTGGCCAGTGTGCGGAATCCAGAATAGGAGAGACGCTAGAAGCTTTGGTTCTTTCCCTACCTCGATTCGAATTGCCCAGGGGGTCCGTCCATTGATAATTTGGAACTGAGCTTTGCCGGGAGTGGATGCGCAAATGCCCCCCAGGGGCGATGCTCGTTTCGGCGTTCTGGCAGGCAGGCACAGGGCAGGTGCGAATTTCGATTTGCGGTGGCGAGAATAGGCGAGGCGACGGACCCTGAGACGGAGCCGGTAGTCGGATTGTAGGCAAATGAACAGGCTCGCTCAAGCCCGTGACTATGAATATTGGACAGAAAAGCAGACGACTTTGAGAGACTAGGTATGCAGCAGCAGCATAGCATACTGGCTGTATGCAGCCTCGGGCAGACTGTACGGCCTGAAAACCAAGAAAGCACGGCATGTGTCAGCTCCAGCTCCCTCCATCCAGCCCAGCTCAGGTCCGGACCAGGTTCGGGCCCTGCTTCAGCTCCAATGTCCAGATGCAACAAAAATATGCACCTTCACATGCACATGTTCATGACTGTGCCCTGCTGCTGACCTCAGCGTCAGCATCAGCATCTCGACCTTGGGCGAGGTGTTTGGTTTGGTGGTTTGTCCGTGAGCTTGATCATCCATCCGTCCGTCTGGCTGGCTACAGCAAACGGCCCAGACGGTGTGCCCGTACCGTAATCGCACGGGGGAGCACCTTCCATCTGGCGGTCTGTGCCGCTGGATTGCAGTCCCCTTGAGTTCCTTCACTCCCTTCATGCCCCTCCCCAAGGCTGAGGAAAAACACAGGCCAGACCAGCCAGGCCGGGAATTGAAACTCGAGGGCCCCCACATGCATTTTGCCATCCGGCCGGGGCGATCCCCAACAGAAATCCCTGGCCCGGGATAATCGACCCCCCAATTGCTGCAGATTTGCACGCAGACCTGGGGGCCGTCGATGGATTTGCCGTGCCATGAGCAAAAAAAAAGAAGCCTCGGAGCACAGCCAGCACAACACATGCACGCGGGGCCTCAGTGGGACAGACTGACGGCCAGACAGAGTGACAAGTCGGAGTGAGAGGGACCCTTGGTGAGGGCCTGGGCGTACCTGAATCTAAAAGTATACCACCCACCTCTACACATCTGTCTAGTATCTGGCAGTACCTTTTACTCGCATGTACCTTGCACCCGCGCTACTACACGCCAAAGAGGACAGACTGCCAGACGGTGCACCACACGCGCACAACAAGTTGGACGAAGTTCTTTTTCCTGCTCGTACCTGCTCGTACTGCCACTCTCCCACGCACACAAAACATCCTCGGTCCAGCCCTTCAGCCTTTCCCTTTTTCTCCTGATTTATTTCCTCTCTCCCGGAGCCGTCGTTGACACCAATTTGCTTTCCTCCTCCTTCGATTGGCCCTGCCTTTCCCTAAAACATCACATCGGCCCAGGCTTTGTCTTGAGCGTCCTAGGAACACAGGACACCCACCACACCTTGTTTCTTTCTGTTTTCCCTCCTACTACTAGAATTCTTTCCTCATCCGAGACGAGACACCAACGGTCACACACAGGACTAGGGTGCCAGCACATCTACCCTCGCACACCCAGCAACTCAGCACGGAGCATTCCTGCCTCAATCCAGTTCTGGGTTCTTATCCTCGGCCCGGCCACGTCTGGACAACAACAATAATACCAACACCAACGCCAACGCCAGCATCACTGCAACCAAGGTACTGTCCGTCAACAATATACCGCCTCGCACAATGGCTTCCACAGCTGTGCCCTCCAAGGGCAACCCGGCCCTGCGGAGGACAGTCACCTCTACCACCTGCGACTCGGACTCGGCCCCATCCACCACCGTAGCCTCTCCCTCCGACTCGCCACGCCCGTCGGCCTCGTCCACCTCACTGTCCTCCATGTCCTCGCTCGATGCCATCAAGGATAAGGTGTCGTACGGCAAGTTGATCGACTCGTACGGCAACCCATTCGAGGTCCCAGATTACACCATCAAGGAACTCCGCGACGCCATCCCCAAGCACTGCTTCGAGCGTGATGGTGTCAAGGGCATGGGCTATGTCCTCCGCGACATGGCCTGCCTCGCCACCACATTCTACCTCTTCCACAACTTTGTCACGCCAGAGTACATCCCCTCTTACCCGCTACGCTTCGCGCTCTGGGGCCTGTACACCGCCATGCAGGGCCTCTTCGCCACCGGCCTCTGGGTTCTGGCCCACGAGTGCGGCCACCAGGCCTTCTCGCCCTCCAAGCTGTACAACAACGTCGTCGGCTGGGTCCTGCACTCGGCCCTGCTCGTGCCCTACTTCTCGTGGCAGATGTCCCACAGCAAGCACCACAAGGCCACCGGCCACCTCGAGCGCGACATGGTCTTTGTGCCCCGCACCCGCGAGCAGCAGGCCACCCGCCTCGGCAAGATGGTCCACGAGCTGTCCGAGCTGACCGAGGAGACCCCCATCTACACCCTGCTCCTGCTCATCGGCCAGCAGCTCATCGGCTGGCCCAACTACCTGATGACCAACGTCACCGGCCACAACTACCACGAGCGCCAGCGCGAGGGCCGCGGCAAGGGCAAGCACAACGGCTTCCGTGGCGGCGTCAACCACTTCGACCCCCGCACCCCGCTGTACGAGAACAAGGACGCCCACCTCGTCGTTCTCAGCGACATCGGTGTCGGCCTGACTGCTGTCGCCCTGTACTTCCTCGTTCAGAAGTTCGGCTGGACCAACATGCTCGTCTGGTACTTCATCCCGTACCTCTGGGTTAACCACTGGCTCGGTAAGTGTTCTTGCCTCTGCTCCTCTGTTCTTCTGTACCTCTGCACCGAGACGTCGTTGGGGTGCTTGGCTCGTCTGTCCGTTCGTTCGTTCGTTCGTGCGTGAATTGGTAGCTAACATCTGCTGTTCTCCCAGTCGCCATCACCTTCCTGCAGCACACCGACCCGTCCCTGCCCCACTACACCGGCGAGGAGTGGACCTTTGTCAAGGGCGCCGCCGCGACCATCGACCGCGAGTTCGGATTCATCGGCCGCCACCTGCTGCACGGCATCATCGAGACGCACGTCCTGCATCATTACGTCAGCACCATCCCCTTCTACAACGCCGACGAGGCCACCGAGGCAATCAAGCCTGTCATGGGCCGCCACTACCGTTCCGACGTTGCCGACGGCCCCATCGGCTTCATCAAGGCCATGTACAAGTCTGCCCGCATGTGCCAATGGGTCGAGCCCTGCGTAGAGGCAGAGGGCCCCGGCAAGCACGTCATGTTCTTCCGCAACAGGAACGGCCTCGGCGAGAAGCCCGCCAAGTTGGCCCCAGCCAACTAAGGAACAGACTGTCAGGCCATGATGGCGGCTAGGGTGGACGCAAAAAAGCCCTGCCCTCGGCGGCTCGAGGAGTCGTCTTGGATGGAGTTCTGAGTTCTGCTTGATCTTTTCGCTTCGATACGACGACGCGGTCGGTTCCTTGCTGAGGGGGCGAAGATGGCGGCGATTTTATTTCCCCGCTGCTGCTACAGTTCCTCTCTGTCCCCTCTTTTGCCCTTCACACACGACAGATGGCCGACACACTCGATGTAGGATCATCAGGAGGGAGAATATGACTCTGCAGAATTGAGTATATTCGGAGACTTAGAAGAAATGAGAACACGAAAAGAGAGTTGGATCAGTTTGGGGAGGGACCCGCGGTGCTGTTAGAAGAAAAAGAGTTTTAGACAGGATTGATGTATCCAAAGCATGAAAGAAAAAAGAAAAAAAAAACCATACAGACAGACAGAGACAAACCAGGCCAGGAGAGCCTGAATAGAGAATTATCAAGCATCCTTCATCAGCAGACCTTGCTCTCCCACATTTGCGGGGTGTCCTTTTCCTTGCCGGGGTTACCAGCGTCGGAGTGGTAGTGGCGGTGGAGTCCATGATGGCGCCCCAGGCGAGTACGAGCTTGCTGGCTGAAGGATGAAGCCATCTCACCGTAAGATCAACCCCGTCTCGCGGGTAAAGTGAATAAACAGTGGCCGGGCCTACTCGCGACGTATCGAGTCACAAAATAGCAGTTGTAGTTGCTGCTATGTGAAGTAGAGAGAAGAAAACGGTCAGAGCACAAGTGCGGGGCAGATGGGAGAACAGAAGAATGACTAAGTATCTACCACAGACAGCAAGCAAGCTGGACACGCGACCAGGAACAACCACCACCACCGATTGTCCCGCATGCCGATGTAATGATGACAGGTACCTGATGATACTCAAAATCTGGTGTGGAGGAGGCGTGGGGTTTGGTGGCACACACAAACACACAGAGACACCACACCCCAAACACCATCCATCCCCCCGGATCGGCGGGCGGAGAGGGCGGGATGACGGGTCGCTCCGAAGACCCCGGACGGGCTCTTTTTGGCTACCGGCCTACACTTATATGGGCACTTGTTCTTTTAAAGGGGGGCTGGGGGTTGATAATTGGCCAACTGGAGGCACGTGATCGTCTCTCGGCTTGAGTGACCTTGTCTATACTGTCTTCTTATTCTTCTGCAACTCCTGCCTCACCTGGACCGTGTCTCGGTTTTTTGTCCTGTTTTCTTGTCGTCGTGGCCGCCCGCCGGAGCTGGTAGAGTGCTATCAGCCCAGACAGCCTGTTCATGGTCCGCCCCGGGCCCATCGCTCTCGAGAGATCGTGCGGCAACCCACAAATCAAATCGCCGGCGAACCTACTCCCTAGTTGCGTCCCCAGCTCGTCCTCGTCCTCGACGGAGCCACGGAACGAGCATGTAGTCACAGCCGAGGACCTCGAGCTCGCGGTCGGCCTCGCTCTTCGTGTTGTCGACGTGGCGTGCCCAGGCTTCGTCATCACTGTAGGCGGTGCGGTATACGACGAAGCCCCACGTTGGCAACGAGGTTTGTTGGATCCGGAGCATGGTGGAGCCCATCTCCTCGTCGCTTGCGCTGACCGGGTCTAGCTACGGGAGCAATGGGAGGTTCGTGGCATATGATATGGGCGTAGAACTGGGACGCATGAAGGATCTCGGTGAATATATCAATGTGGTGTGCTGGATCCCATGGTAAGTTCTGGTGGATTTATGACAGTGGTCGCCATAAAGTAGATAATCTGGTGAGGCAACAAGTGTAGGCGCTCCGGAAGTCTTCAGCACAGCTTTCTTAGCTCAGAAACAAGGCCTGTGGCCATGCCATTTAATTCTGGTCGACTATGAAAGTCTCAAATCGGGCTATGTCTCACTTCAGAAACATTCCAAGTGTCTGTCAAACTTGAAGTCATCCATTGGTCACAACGAACACGGGGTTTGCTGGTGAGACTGTCTTCCGGTTATCATTGCGTTTGACGACCCTTTGATAAATTCCAACATCAATAAAGAACCGCTATGCCCAATTTCCACAATCCGTATCCTCCGGCCCGCGTTTCTTATGCCGCCAGGTCACACGATCCTGAGTCCAGTTTGTTGACGGTGCCCCCGTTGTCGCTGCAGCCCTGCGTGTAGGACGACTCCGTGCCTGAGGCGGCGGTATCTATGCAGCACTGTACACACACACACGAGGTCAATTCAGCCACTTTCCCATGTACTCGAGTATATTTTGGGCCTGGCCTGGACTTACTCCTGAAAAGAGGTTGAATTTCCCGCCGGCCGCCCCGCAGATCCCCTCTGAGTTGTCGAGGTCTTTGAAATCCGACGCTTGGCAGAAGAAGCTCGTGCCGGGCTCCTTGGGTGGCGTGGGCGTAGCTGTTACTGTCTCGGACGATTGATTTGGGTCTGTAGGTGTCTGCCTGTTCGTGAGGGTCCCTCTTGTAAGTATGTTGTTTTGTCTTTTGTGTTGTGGGTCGCGGAGCTGATGGTCTGCGAAGGACTTACGCCATGGCGCCGTATCCCACGGCGAGGAGAGTGAAGAAGGTGGTAAAATGCATTTTCGTTTTGGTGATTCAGTTTGTCGGTACGAATTGAGCGAGATCGATAATCAGTCTCAATGGGTAGATCGAGGGCATCACGTTTGTATAAATATCAGTGGATATGTTGTCCCGTGTGAGCTAGATCGTTGGCAGCGCGCGCGACTGGGGATGGGCATGATTCAGTCCGTGTCATGTATATATAGATCGTCGTTGGTACAACGCTTGGCCTGGGCAGACTGCTCTCGGAGTTATTTCGAACCCGTTCGGCCAGGCTGAGTGCCTTTTGATCAGTTTGTTTTGGCACGCCATTAATCTGGGCATCTGTTCTTATGACTTTCATCTTGTGTTGAGGCGGGTCCTTGCCCTGCCTACAGCATGTGAACTTGGTTGCTCTACGGAAAGGGTGGGTGGGTTCAATCTGTCCCAGAATTGACAACACTAAGAATAGGCATGCTTGACTCGTTAAAGTTGCGGACAATTCACACAAGATGTAGTGGGTTCGGATACAGAGCGAGTGTGGCTCGCTAGACGAGAGAAAGCGTATGATTGTTCGCCAAGATTTCCACACGTGAAACTTATGTCACTCTTCTAACTAGCTCCTACGAAATCATTCATAAATCTGCAGGCTGGGTCTTGTATCCCTAGCAAGTTAACATGCAATTCTTCTGAGAAGGACTTCTTCTCGGCTACCTGCTCGACAATCTAAGCTCAGCTGCTCTCCGCCATCGACACCGACAACACTTGGCTATATCAATTTTGTCAATTACGGTCCATATCTCAGATTCAAGAGCTTCTGAAAGCCATACTCATAAGGAAAGGTCCTGCCGAGAGAACATCAAAGCAATCAAAGCAAAGAAAAAAAGTAAGTGACAACTTCTTACCTCGGCAGTATCTTCTTCAAACCAGGATAATCTCCTGAATGTTTACGCCCCGCTCTTTGAGGGCCTCACTCGTCATCCTTGGATCGTAATTGGTCAACTCTCCCGTAAGCTTGTTCCTGAACCGGCAACAGATTCTCGGATCGATGCTTCTTCGGGTCCAAGTCAGTGGCTCCCATTCCTGCGGAAGTGGCACCTTGTCCAAACGGGGGTCTGCATTGCCGATAGTCCCTGTCACCAGATTCTTGTAGAGGACTTTGTCACGAACAGACCCAGCCGAAATGTCATACTGGACATTCCAGCGATCTGGAAGTTTGCCAAGAAAGGCCTCTCCGTCCATTACGCCATCAAGGTAAACGGGGCCTACTACTTGGAACGTATTTCCCCCGGGGACTGTTGGACGAACAGCTATGGGAGAAAGACACCCAAGAGGTACGAAAATAGCCTCGCCTGATACGTTTTAGTCAGTTTGGGGTGCTACGCACAGTCGGTGAAGCGTTTGCGATGGCAAGCATACCCGATTGAACCTCCCATTTACAAACACCCGGGTGACCTTGATTCGTCAGAAACAGCTTCGTTCCTGGCCACCAAGCGTTTATGAAGCTCTTGTAAGCGAGCCACCACGAAGGCAGACTCCCATCAGACTCTAATGAGAAGTCTTGGTTCTGGAAGACGTCCTGTCGGAGCTGCTCTCGAGATTGCATCCACAACGGTGGGTCGACAAGGCGGTCAGCCGTGAGACCTTGATGCATCGCGTCAATGTATTTGTGCACTGTTTCGATCTGGGATTTGTCGCTTTCCGCCGTTGTCGTTTTTGGTGTGTTCTTTCCCGCTATGTTTGCGAACTTCTCAAATACCTCGGCCAGGTGTCCAATGTCCTCAATCAAAAGGGTGGAAATGGTCTCATCGAGGAGAACACCTTTGATGCGCAGGGAGTCGTGAGGTTGAGCTCCGAAAGCCATTTCTGAGCAAGAATGACCCGAAGCTGACGCAACTGCGAACAAAAGACCGTGCAATGCAGGAAGTCCCGTACGCCAGTCAGGAACCCAGCTTGGCCAAGGTTGAGAAGTGGCTTCCGTTGCTGCGACTGCCCTACCAGTGAATGTAATGAGGTCACTCCTATGCTGCAGAGAAGTGTACGCGAGAAAAAGCTGCTGGTTTACAAGTTGAGTATCTGCGTTATAGTCAACGCATAAAGCCTCTTGAAGCTCAGGAGGGGCCAGGCTAAGCATCCCATAGATTGTATCCCTGGGATCCAAGCAGTGATGGTGAGCACCAACAGTGGAGAGGAAGTAGTCGAAGTCGAATCCAGGGGTTAAAGAGCACATTGGGTTGAGCCTTGCGATGTGAGTGCGCGCGATAAAATCCGGGCCTTTTACAGCCAAGCATTGGATAGCATGCCGGAACAGCAACCAAGGTATCTCGTAAAGACCACATTTTAGGAATGATCTCAGGTTCCCCATATGTATCTCTTGGATGACCCATAGCCGAGAAAACCACGGCCTACGGATGAGATCGATAACAGCCGCCCAGAAGAAGTCGTCAAAAGGTACCGGCTCTTTTGGATCATGCCATTTCGGTTCCGATGCGTCTGGAGAATGCATTATAGAAGCCGGTTGTGATCTCGACTTGCTTTCCCACGTGCTGCAATCCTTGCAAGGCCTTCACAGCATTGTCATGGTCAGGTCCGAGCCAGGCTATTACTTTGCGCGCGCGGCTGTAGATGTGGGCCATGCGCCTAACCTGACGCCCTCGCTCTTCCAGATCATCCTGATTGATGCACAGCGCGTCGATCCATACGACCCGTCCCTCGTCTCGTAAGCGTAGGTATCGAAGGGCCTCAGACAGACTCGCCCCAATTGGCAGTACTGACGGCTTTGGGTTGGCACTGAACATCAAGCCACTGTATACCACGATGGCCGCAGACATGTTCAGAGAACCCCAAGTATAGGACAACGCCTCATAGTCGGGTGTATCCCCGGTGTCTCGGAGTGGGTGCAGAGTGATATCGTATGTAATCGGGCTGACGTGAGGGTATGGGTGTACCCAGGTGGTAGTTTTATCTGGACCCTCAAAAAGCATTCGTCCCTCGTATGTCTGATATACGTTCCAGCCTGGAGGCAATGTTTCTCGCAATTGGTTCAGACTTGGAATTTTTGGCCGCGGCTGCAGAGGCAGAGGGTCAAGGGAGACATGGTGTAACGAGATCTCGAGAGGGTCCTCGTGGTTGCCGGGGAGGATGGTCACAAGGCGGATCTCATTCTTCCATTCATCCAAATGCTGATATGCATAGGTTTGTCGGCTGTCCAGGTCAGTTGTTGAGCTTGCTAGCCGATCCGTCCAGTGGCTGTTCGATTGCCATGGCTCTCTTTGCTGCGACTTCTACTTTGCTAGCCCGGCCTAGGTCTAATTCAAAACATGGTCGTTTGTAGAGCTTGAGGCCATGTTTCAGAGTTTCAGAGTGTCGAGAAATCATGGGTTCTTCTGATGCGAGTGTTTCCGGTAGAATCAAGTTCAAAAGTAGGAAAAGCTGTTCCCGCGCCTCACTATGGATTTGGTGACTTTCTGAACAGCTATTGTATGAACCATTTTGTCATTTAGACTGTTCTGAGGCCGTGTTCTGGGGACTCAGCACCCTTAATGTAGACGACCTGGGCAGAGTGCAAATGATGGGAACTCAGGTGTCCCACATTAATGATATAGAGGATCTTCTACGGTATTCCAGCACAACATTCCAATAATAGCCCAGCAACGCGTTGGTACCTGATGCCCAGGTAGTAAGAGGGACATGGGCTACATAGGTGTTGTTACATTGAAGCTGTGGCTGTGGCGCCCAGCACCCCACCCACTTTGCTTCTGGTCGATTAGCCTCCTCCTTACGAGAATACCAACTGATGCATTTCTTTCTATTTGAACACACACATCGTATTCCGAAGACCTTGTTTTCTTCACGATTCGCGGGCCCGTTTGCGTCTAGAATTGCGACTTGCCCACTCGTCGTTTCGTATGAGTGGTGCCGTATGAGTGGTGGGCTATCTTTAGGCACCACTGCTGTACACTAGATATGCTTTAGGTGATCTTACACCCAGACTTGTACGATGCAACCCCAACTCCTGTTATTACGATCCTACAAGCTGTTGTCCTCCATCAATAGGGTACGCAGGCATGACCTCTGTAATGCTTGCATATATTAGACATTAGTATCACGAGGAGAAAATCAAACTATCGACAAGGGAGTGCTTGCAACTATAAGACATGGGGGCCTTTTATCTTTTATGAGGAGCGGGCCTGCGAGGGACCAGAAAAGAACGGGTCTCACCCACCAGCCTTGACTGAACCATCCCTCCCCGCCAGGCAACCACTTCCTAGATGGAGATACTAGGTACCAAAAAGAAGCTGAGCCCAATAAGATACCCTGGAGTCAGATCTGCGGCCTGAAATCAATTCTGCACAGCTTCTTCCTCTGTTCAAAGAATGCTTGTCCGGCCAGAGGGGAAATGGCATGGGGCACTTCGCTTCGGGCCAAGGGCGACAGACACACAGGCTTAGATAACCCCCTTCTTGGGAGAGCGACAACTCATACGTTCTTTTCTATCTGAACAGACACACTATATCACGATGACTCTGTTTCCTACACTATTAGCCGGGGCCTTTGCGCCTTAGCTATACTATTTCTAGACAAAAGAGCATGTTCCTCACATCAGCCAGCCACAAGACGTCGATCCATGTTCATTCTGCTCGATGTCCAGGAGTGCTCGGATGTTTTCTGCAGCTGTTTGAGAAATCGATCAAGTCTGGATCAAACTGTCAGATACGTAATGTCGGGGAGCTAATCCGCTCTGTGGCGTTGAGTTCGTTCACTTCTCCAGGAAGTATAGTCCCCCTTTGTCCTCTCTGTCCCACATCTCTCGCAGGCCTTGGACATATTATTTAAATGTAGTCACCTCCAGCAACAATAAGCACTCAATTCGACCGCCTTGGTCTTCAGTCACCAAGACAAAAGAGTTCTCTAGGTCTGCCTGGTCACCTTTTGCATCATCTGGTCCCTTTTTGTATCCCTTTGTCTTTTTTGAACCCTCGACATGCCTGGTATTTCCACTGCAACCCCAAGGGTTCTGCTGAGTGGGACTGCACGCTCGAGCACACCAGGAGCAATGCTTACCCCCTTGGTCAAAAAGCCGCGTCTCTCCAGATCGATTACAGCACCAGAAACGGTCCAAAAATCTTCAAAGCGCTTGCAACGGTCGTTTGGCCCACTCTTCAAGGCGTACGCGTTCGCTCTGCGGGCGAAAATAATGGGGGGAGCTGGCGACATGTCTAATGACGACCAGGCATTCTTCACCTCGACATCGATGCAGGGAGGCGTTCCAATGAAGATGCATGATGCTTTCATCAATGCCCGAGTCTTCACTCTTGCAGATGCTATTCAAACTGAGCGTAGCCCAACTCTAAGCGAAGGTGGACATTCGTTTGTCCAATATTTACAGAGGTGAGTCCCTGTTGCTGATCACGAAAGGCCTATAATCGAATTTTAATCTGTTTCAATAGCTATCTTGACCACGTTGAAGATGTAAGTGATCTACTACTTGTGCTGCTGTGCTAGCTGACAATTTGTGTCAATGGCCACAGACTAGCAGAACAGACGAAGAGAAACTGAAGAACGCGCAAGAGAAATACCGGGCAATCAAACGAGAAGCATCATTACAATTCGAACTGGCCCAGTTCAAGTGGAAAGAGGCTCTCCAGCTTGACCCTTCCATGACCCTTGACAGGTGGATTGAGAAGCATGGCTACGACTACCACGACGCCTGCGAGGAGAGAGACTGGGCAAAGAAGAATTTGAAACACGCTCAGCAGACGGGGTCCCGAGACGTCTTGAGACAAAAGGAGCTCCTAGAGTCTGCCATGAATTCTCACGATGAAGTGCCCGGGTAAGTGATATCGGCCTGGTATTCTGGAGGTTGGTACTAAATCCAATGACATAGGAGTAACATGCCATGCGCCATGCACGATGTCAGCATCAACACGCTGGCGAGACAGGGAGATCCACCAAAGGACGTGGTGCACCGGCCTCTGCATGTCCTCCCAGGCTTCATCTTCACAGGCGAGGACTGGGCCAATAGAGGTCTGAGAGAAGGAGACGACCAGAGCTCGATGCGGATTGACCTCCTCGAAGGGTTCACCCGGACATGGAAAGACCTTGGGTTCGCACAGCTTGATAACATGGAAAAGTCATTCGGCAAGAAAGACATCGACCCAATTCGCGATACGGTTGGGGAATGGAAACTGATGCTGAAGTACACCGAAATACAAGCCTTCGATGTCAATCGCGGCTTGTGGTAAGTCTCACCATCAGAGAACACGGATTTAGAGGCGTTAACTAGGCGATTGACCATGCGTTTAGGAATATTCCAGGGTTCCGCTCAATCTTGCCAGAGCTGGCTAGAACTGCACCTTCCCACCTCAAGGACAGAGTGTTCCAGACAACGCGGATCCTGCTGGCGTACAATGCGGATCTCGTGCTTCAGCTCCCTGAAGACCTGTTTATGAAGTTATTTCCTCGAAGCAAAAATGTAAAAGCGGCCGGCAACGAGAAAGAGCGCGATACAAAACCGAACACGTTGGCTCTCAACGGGCTGGAGGACGAACTTCTGAGCGAGCTTTTCCAGACATTCCCCTTTGCAAGGGTTCACCCAGAGCCATGGGATGGTGAGAATGAACTGCATGTGAGGGGGCAATTTAATAATCTTTATCCTACTGTCTTAGGGGTCTTAGCAAGAAAGGTCTAGATCAGAGAAGATTTAGGGAATCGGAATTCGTCAAATTCAATCAATCCTCATGGATCGGATCATGATCATTCTTCCTGTGCTCAAGTGCTGGTCGGCGGCGCTGAGCCAACATTGTTCATCCAAACACCTGCTTCCGATTTCGCTTGGGTTTCAAACCACACACAACACTGTTTAAAACAAGATACTCAGACCGAATACCTCGGAAGACAGTCTCTACATTCGGACCTGCACCGAAAGAGTGGGCGCGGTTTGTGTCCGCGCAGCTGAGGGAACTCAGGACGAGCTGGCCGGAATGCGGTGTAGCAGACATCACAAAGCAGCTGAATAGCCTAGAAGAGGCGATCGGCAGAGCCTTGCATTTCAAGCGAGCCGAAATGGCTGCAACTCGTTGATGAGACAAAGCCTCCTGCAACGTTACCAAGTTGTGGCTGGCTGGAAATCCGAACTGTCCTTTATTGCATCGTTTCAGCCCATATACTACAGAAGCAACTGAGCCAGCCACAAGTGATGGGCCTACATTGATCTGCGCATAAACTTGTTGTATTGGCTATGGTAGTTCCAATTCACTTCACCGATGTCTTGTAAACTGAGCCTGTCCTTTGTCCTAACGTTATGATGCACCTAAGTTAGACCTCAGCTACACCGCCAGGCCAGTGTTCCGCAAGGCTTGGTCACAGAAGACAGGACACTCAATTCAAAAAGAAAATGGATCACAGAAATGAGTGGAATCTCTTGAACACCAATATATGCCAAGAGGGACTGAACTTGCTGGCTGAACAGGAAAATCGCGAGGCAGTAGCCCGCGAAGTGTGGTTCCCTTCGGAATCGCTTGCAGGATGTTGGTCGCGACGAGCGGCCTTTCCTGGATGCAAGCCGGTATTGAGTGCCTGAGCCAAGCAGCTGAAGTCAGATTTGACCGGTCAGAATCCCGGACCACCTCAGCTGCACCATTATCAGTTGTCCAGTGTCATCATGAAGAAGGCGTATCCAGTCCTGCACCTCCTGGGCAATGCAATCAATTGACGGCGGTGAGCATGTCACAGACGTGTTGATCTGATCCGGATTTGATCTGTGACAGCTTTGGTGCCAGATTGAAGTGCCAGGAGGCATTGGCTCCTGACCAGATCAACTGAGAGAAGGTCTGGAAAGGACGAAGGACGAAGGCCAAAGGCCAAAGGTGAACAGCCCAACTCATATCAGAGTTCAATGGGTCGAGCTGTTGAGCTTTCAAATATAAAATCTGCTGCAATTCCACGTTAAATCTCATCCCTCATCTCAACCAAACATCTCCTTCCAAGCTCTTCAACTCAACAAATCTAAGCCTCAACGATACCAAACTCTTCAATCCTCTCCAAACATGTCTTCCGACAAGACCTCCCAGCTCTTTTGGCTCCAGTACGGTGATGCCATCAGGCAGAAAGTCGGCGTCGGCTCCGGCGACAAGCTCTTCTTTCTAGCAAACGAGACCCAAAAGGGTCCCCTGGCTGGCAACAACATCCCTGATGAGTATACCTATCAGGGTCTGTACAACATCGGTAACAATCTGCTATCCACCGACAATGTCTTCTACAGCCCTTCTTCCCTTCATGGATTCGACCAGGCCATTGGCTCGTAAGTGTGCCCTCACCCACTGAAAGGCCAGAGCATAAGTGCTGATATGAAACTTTAGCTACTTGAACTGGGTGGACTTGGTATGAAAATCTGCTTTCTCCGCAAAAGCTCTTACTAACTTGGCACAGGGAGGCAAAGCCAACCCAGCCCTGGACGCGGCTTTTCTGGATGCGATTAGGGACCAGAATGCCTACACCGCGGCAATGAATGCTGAGCAGGACAAGGCTTTTGCCAAGTGGAAGAAGGACACGGAGATGGGTTTGACCGACACGAACTTCAAAGTCTACGTCGAAAGCGGCAAGACTCCCGCTTTCAAGGCCGCCAAGGACAACGTCGATGCCATCACCCAGAAGATCACCCAAATCCAGCTGGAGAAAGCAGGTCCCATGGCTGTCACGGTCAAGGCGGACAGAGACGCACTCAGCAAGGGCAAAAACGAAGAGCTGGACTTTGACGGGTACGTATCTGACCGGAGCAATGGCACACGGTATTGTGCTCAACTAACACACCTTAGGTACAACATGCACGCCGCAACTGGTAATACCCTCAGCACTGCAGAACTCATTCGAAAGGCGCTTCAGAACGAGAAGATTGCCCCTCCCTCCTTTCATCGCCTCCCCTTGTTCGATGCCCCGAGCTACAAGCAGTTTGTGCAGGATGCGATGAGCAAGGCCACGAGCAGCGACTACAATCCATCTCAGTCAATCACGGTCGAAATTGACACTGGTAAAAGCACCTCCGACTACAACTTCGGACAGACCAAGGGAAGTGCCAGTGTTGGAGCCAGCGTTGGCTGGTTCTCGTTCAGTGCAGGCGCAAGTCACTCTTCTGAGTCCAGCACCCTTCAGACCGGTTCGGAGTCTTCCAAGGTCTGTGTCAAGATCACCTATGACAATCTCCAGGCAATCACCATCAACCTCGGATCATGGTATGTTTTACCCTTTTTGATTAGAAAGAAACCCTATCGTGGACGATAGCTGATTCTTCTCTAACAGGAACATCGATGTTTCCAAGTACAAGCTCCGCTCGGATGCTCCCAAGGATGTCAAGAACCTTGCCAGGGTCAGCCAGATCGTCGTCATCAGCGGCCTGGGCTACGAGATCACTGTCGGTTCCTCGACTGCCGAGACTCTTGACAACAAGCTGAAGGAGACAACGAGCGCCGGTGGCAGCATCAGTGTCTTTGGTATCCCCATCGGGTTGGGTGGCAGCGGCAGCAGCACCAAGGAGAAGGAGACGCACAGCACCTCGTGGGACAAGGCCAGCAGGACCTTCAAGGTCATCCCGAACTACGACAACAACTGTGCCACAGTTGTCGGCCTTGTCGGCGAGAAGTTTGCCATGCTGTAAGGTGTCTACGGCCAAGAGCGCTCTGATCAAGAGATATGAAAGATGAATTCCTTTCGAACCACGTTCTTTACTATAGATAATCCAACTCACCTACACTCCTTAATTCTCGTGCCTATCAACTATGTACGTGGCCACTTCGCTCTTTGCCCAGAGCTACGCCTCTATTTGCCTTGTTCTACCCACTCGCGTCAACGCATTCCACCGTACCTATGGAAGGCTGACAGAGCGACTCCATTATGCCACGGCAAGGTCCCACGTTCGCTTGCTCCATCTGCGTCCCAACCCTTATAAGCCCTACTCCTTACGCCGTACCCCTTCATTATTGTCTCTCTCCTGTCCCGCGAACGTTCAAAACACCAGCTGCCATCCTTTGTTCGCATCGATGTTGTCAACAAGGTGGCAAGTGCAAGCCAAATTAAATACCACAAGAATTGGACTAAGGTTACTGCAGTATTACTGCAATGAGGCTTAGTGACCCACCCAAACTGGCTCCTCAAAGAAATCCTAAGCAGCGTGATAATCCACTCTATTTCAGCGCGCATGCAAGATCTCCAGTGAAAAAAAAAAAAACATGATCGAATGCCCTGCTGCTTGCCACTTCCTCCATTTTACCGAGGAAGTAAAGCGCCAAGGTACTTCGTATATCGCAAGCAAATCATGCAAGTGCTCGCGAACATGCAGGTCCCGGTAAAGACAATGACCCAACGATAAGACATTGCTGATGGGGTTCCGGCCGAGTTTTGCTTGGAGACTAAAAGTCCGCCAACAGGTCCCGCGAGCACATTTCCAATGCCTTTGCCAAAGTTGAGCAAGGTGAAGACAATTGGTATCGCTGTCACGTCGTCGGTTATGGCGGTGCTCATCCTCGCCCAGATGGCAGTAAATCCTGACCCGAAGAATCCGTATACCATGGCGAAGAAAATCAAAACCGTGAGCGACTGACCTAGTCTCCACATGGTGAAACAAGCAATCGCTGCAACCACGGTTGACAAGCATGCCAAAATGTTCAGTGGTACTCTGTGATCAGATAATAGACCGAACACAAACTGACCGCAGACCTGACAAACACTCATCAGAGCGAGTAGAAGCGGGCCACTCTTGTCGCCAAGTCTTAGTGATGATGCATAAGAGGGCAAATATAGAGAAGGGAAAAAGTAGCCAAGTCCCTGTAGTAAATTTGAAGCCGAATACACCCAGAACAGAGGACTTTGTAAGAATGTCCAATCAATCTTGCGGACGCTTGTGCGTTCCGAGGGCGGCAATCGACCTTTTAGTAGAGGAATAAACGGTCCGGTGAGCAAGGTGAGAGCCACGGCCACAGCGCGAAGGGTAGTTCTGTACCCGTACTTTGCCAAAAGTGCTTGCAGCACGAATGGCGTAACGGATCCTGAGACACCAGAGGCACCGCAAAGAACACCGTAGGCCATGCCACGACGAGCGATCCAGTATTCATTTACCATGCTGAGGATGGGGTAATAGAATATGAGGAAACCAACGCCGTAAGCTACGCCTTGCGTGAGGATAAGCACCTCTAGAGTGGAAGCAAAAGACCCTAGGACGAGTCCGACAATGCAAATCGACCCTATAGACAAGTTAGAAAGTTATGTTTCAATGCCCCAGCGAAGTATGAGACGTACACCCGACCCAAATCATATGTCGCTGCCACCGCTGATAACGCTGGATAAAAGGCATTATGACTGGTGCTCCAAGATAACCGAGACCGGATGCTATGGTGCCGACAACGGAAATGTAACGATTGCCGGAAAATTCGGGGATCCTGGAGTAGTATTCTTGAAAGACACCAAAGGAGAGGGGGAAACCTATATCCAGATGCTATCAGTCTCTGTCGAGTTCGATCAGCGATATGAGCATACCCCATAGCAATGCCTCAAACATAAAGGCGGCGCAGAGCAGCCTCCACGCCGCGGGTCCTCCATCTACGGGCGCAAGCTCCTGTTCTCTTCGTCTGCCGTTCCATGGATCCCTCTCTTCGTCCTGTGGTCGCTGGGACGTTCTTTCATGGTCCTCAACGACAGTACTAGGAAGTATGGCTGACTGAGGTAGCGCAACGGTCACTAGCTCGGTGTTGCTCATCGCGAATGTTTTTGGGACAACTCTTTAAGAGAACAGAAAGAGTAACTGTAGCGTCGTGGGGAATAGGCCCGGATTCGGCCCGGGAGCTTAATATTAGCGGGACGGCGGGAGCTAGGCCGGACATTTTACCGAGGCCCGCGTGCGGAGAGCCTCCCACGCCGGTCCCGGTTGATGGTGATGTCAAGTGCAGCGTTGTGGCTTGTGTGAGCGCTGTGCCTGGATGCTGGACTTGTCATCCTTCAGCATCGTTGCAAACTTTATTCTCATCAGCTTCAATGCTTCGGTTCTCTTTCTAGGAGCGTCATGCTGATTTATCTTTAATAAAAGACGCTGATTGCTACAGAGTTGAAGAAGAGGCCTGATTATGGCTTGAGCGCGCCGCCGGGTATACCGAGAAACGGCAAGTGATCAACGTCTCAATAGCCATCTCGTCATGTCTCCGCACGCTCGTCCCATGTGATGATCCATAAGTGATAGCCAGAAATTCGAACCTGGGCCTGTAAATCCATAAAGAAACCTATCGTACCCAGAGTCATCAGCACCCCAGAGTTTTGAGGCTCGAATCCGCACTGATCAGCTGGCTGGCTTGTTTGCTCAGGGGTAGTTTGTTGGAAGTCCTAGGCCCCCACGATGGCTAGAGATTTCAGGGTGCCCATGCAGATTCAGCAGGCCTGAGACATTGGCACTGTCGCTGTGAGAATGAGATTGACCCTGATTATGGAGCCTCTCAAGAGATTCACGGGTCGCAAATGGTGACTTATCTTAGTCTTGTAAATTTGGGTGTTAAGGGTGCTCGGGGTGGTTTGCATTGCAACTTGCAAGTAGCCTCGTGGACTGACTGGTGGCCCAAGACCGTGGTTTTGATCTCACATCGAAATTCGACAGGAACGTAAAATCATGACGAGTAAATTGGTATGTGATTGTATCCCTTCGAACTCTTCGTGCAGACTGAATGCAGAAGTCTGTTTATCAACCGAGAAAAGCTCTCGCAATTGTATCATAGGTCTGGCCATGAAGCATTAATCCGAGTCCTTAATTCAATTCCAAAACGCCTTTGAGGCCTCACCACCCATATTCCCAGTGAAAATTCGTGCCTGATTGCTTGCTACTGCACGCTCAACGTGAGTTGCGGGGGCCTCCCCGTGGAAGTCGAAGTTACCAGTAGCCACCCTCGCAGTATCAAAAGCGCGTGCGTATTTCACAGTCGTGCCTGTTAAGCTACTCGTCTCTTTCAGGGCAGGTTGATAGACTTGCAGACATATTTTCAGGATGCGGTTACGCTCTTTCAACACGTTGAGAACTTCATCCACATCTTCTCTGGCAGCTGTCGCAGTAGAGACAGAGAAAGCTTGCATGGAAAGCTCCAGACCTTGGATTCGGCCTCCAATGTCGTTGACAGATTGAGCGTAATTAGCGGCGAGCTCGTCCAGGGCCACACGTGTTCGATTCGCAGTTCGCCTACCATCGATTTTCCTGTATCAGTCCGCAGTCCGTCACATCTTGTTTGCTGTATTCGTGGCAATACGTACAGATTGGTAAAGCTCAAGGCATCATTCAGAGCGCGTTGGCATTGCGCCAGATTCTCCTTCAAGATCTGTATGTCGCTATCATTGAAACGAAGGCGAAATCGATCGATCCAAGTGATATGGTCTTGGTCCGAGTGAGATGTGAGCGCAGCGAGTCTTGTCGCGAATGCGTTGCAGACCGTGTTGCAATACCTCATGACTGGCTCCAGTGCTCTCAGGCTGTCCTTTTGTTCAGGCGAAAAAGACGAGTCTTCCAGTCCATCAAGGTCATGCTGCAGCGATTTTGTGACGTCCTCAAATGCCCCTAGTGCGTTGTAAAGACTTTTCAGTGTATCCGGTGCGTTTCTTAGACCTTGGATGATATCTCTCAGCGCTTTGCAGCTTTGATATGCCAGGCAAGTGACAGAAATGACACTTGCTGTGATATTGAGAGGCTCGATTGGCATGTTTTCAGATACTCCTGGGATTAACTTTGAACTTTGAAGATTGAAGACAGTGTGCACTTCCGGCAAGAAACCTGTCGCGGGTGCATTAAATTGGTTGGGTGCAGCGGGAACTTTTCCGTGCCTAGGGGGTTTAGGAACGACTCGAAAACCTTTCAAATATTACAGCCCCGCATCAACAAAAATGCAGGCAGTGCACAGCCAGGCTTTTTCCTTGGGCGCAGATGATAAGCGTCCGTTTCGTGATCAGTCCAATGGCAACCCTCCAGGCTCCGGCACAACGCAGCCTCTGGTGTGGGCCGAGAAGCGAATGGCATTGATTGCGTACTCTTATTTCCAAGACATGCATGCTGCAGGTTACCATTAGTGCTTACAATGTTGGACGTTAGTGTTGCCCGAGAGAGGCTCCACGATATTTGTCTTGTGTCTGTTCCTGACTGTTCGCGTTTTCGAAAGAGGGGCTAGCAATCAGGCTGCCTCCTGTCGCGCAAATTCCAACTTTCTTGAACTTGTCAGTTACAGTCACTCGGTTCATCCGCCTGCCCATTTCGATTCGAAATATTGGACAGGTGTTTGCACAGATACTGGAGCCAGAGGCCTTCTGCCTGGTTCCATGTTTTTATGAGCCCGAGTCATGGATGATCATACCGCCCAAAAACGACAACGAGCTCCGAGCGACGCAGGCACCGCGTCTCAAGCTGAGAAATGGCCCAAACGAGTTCAAAGGCCATCTGGGCAACTGGCATCTTCAGTGGAAAATGCCACAGCAACAGGGTCCGCGCGAATGCTGAATGGAAATGTACATGGAGATAACATTCATGGAGATGTCAGGACAACGATCAACAATTTCCATGCTGTTACCTATGAACCTTCCGAACAAGCAGCGGCCACGCATTCTTCAGAAATACTATCCGCAGCTGAACGGGATGAGCTCCTAAAACGCCTCCGATTTCCCCAGCTTGATGCTCGTCTCACAAACTTACGGAAGGCTCAAGCACGTACCTGCGAATGGATCACGCAAAGACAAGATTACAAAGAATGGTTGGAATCCGACGACCTGAAGGCTCAAAACGGCTTTTTCTGGATCAAAGGAAATCCAGGGACTGGAAAGTCCATCACTATGAAATTTTTGTATCAGAAACTGCATAGTCAGCTACGACATACCGAGACAGAAGGAAAGCTGGTGATCTCGTTCTTTTTCAATGCTCGTGGCAACGAGTTCGAGAAGTCCACACTAGGACTCTACCGCTCCTTACTCTTCAACCTTTTTCACCTTGAGTTTAACCTACAAAAAGCTCTTGACTATTGCCGGAAGAGTGGCTATCATAACATCCTCGAGTATGGATGGCAGCTTCAAATGTTGAAAGAAGTCCTTGAGGAGGCAGTCAAACTACTTCAGACTCAAGGAAAACAGCTGTTTTGCTATGTCGATGCATTGGACGAATGTCCCGAGGACGATGTACAAGACATGGTTACATATTTCGAAGACCTCGTGGCCAGCACGGACTCCCGAAACTTCCGTATTTGCTTTTCGAGTAGGCACTATCCCCAGGTCTACATCAGAACGAAGTCAGTATCCTCTTATCCTCATTTCCGCCTCGCACAGCAGAGCATCCATTCGAGTCATTACAGCACATTGCTATATCTTTCCGTCCTTGGCACACATGCAATCATCATCTCTCCCCTTCCCAAACCTCTTTGGACACATTATCCGTCAGGTGAATCGAGTCAAATTTTCGCGATTGGTCTGGGATTGTCTTCGTCGTGTGAAAACCACAAGACACGCCGCTTGACACAAGATAATTAATGAATAGATTTCAGGCTCATCATAACGCTCGAAAATGAAAGAAACCATGATGAAGATATTAGAATGTTCATTGAGTCACAGCTCAACTTCGAGGAAGATGTTGATACAGAAGTCTTACGGCAGATAAAGGCTGAGATTCTGGAAAAATCGTCAGGGATTTTCCTATGGGTGAATTTGGTGGTTCATCAGCTGAACGAGGTGCAACGCCAAGATGGACGACTGAAGGCCGTTCAGCAACGCCTTCGAGAGATTCCCGAGGCAGTCAAGAAACGACCAGCACCTAACGGGGCAATGCCACTCTACGGCCTGTTCCATGATATTGTCCAAAAAGATGAGAAGAACGTCGAAAGTCTTGTTCGAATTACCCAGATCATTTTCTGCGCGAGACGGCCCTTGCGTCTCAAGGAGTTGTATGTCTTGCTTCATCAGGAATACAATCTTCCCTTCGATTCCAGTGAGATATCCTACAAAATTTTGACAAAGCAAGTACTCGAAGTCTCCAAAGGGTTGGCCGAAGTCACGAAGTCTGCACAGCCAACAGTCCAGTTCATCCATGAGACAGTCAGAGAGTTTCTCCGCGACGGCGGATTGAAGTTCATTTCCACACAATCTGTGGATCGCGATGGGCACGAGATAATGAAGGCGAGCTGCCTCAAACAAATTCTTTCACCAGTGTCAGAACATCTCAAACTTGTTGCGGAATACCGGCATCGAGGCCATTTCCGGAACACCCAAGTTCACCGAATGACACATCCGCGACAAATGGAATTCCAGGAGCAGGCGAATGAAAAGTTTCCCTTCCTCGAGTACGCGTCCGAGAACGTTCTCTTCCACGCGGAGGAGGCAGAAGCCATGGGAGTTTCGCAAACAGAATTTCTTGAAAGCTTCCCTATCGCAGATTGGGTTCTCATATACAACCTCTTTCAGCATTACGACACGAAACGGTTTAGTGGAACAACCACACCAATGTTATATATTTTGGCTCAACATGGTTGTGAATACCTTATCAGGAGCTCGGCAGAGTTCCGAGGGAAGTACGCGCGAGAGGTCACAGGTAACGAGTTTCCGTCAGCACTCGCCTGTGCTATCCACAACGGTCATCTAGATACGGCATGGACGCTGGTAGGCTTGCAACCGAAAAATCGACCCCACGATTCCGTGTCGCCACTGAGAGACTATGACTGCAAAGAACCGTCTTTGATTCGACTGCTTCTGGCTGTCGGAGATGTGTATTTGATGAGGAAAGTACTGGAAGATCGGCACGCTATGAATGATCCAGTAATTACCAACATCGACTTTGAACTGGTAAAATCAGCAGAGATGATTGACCTGTTCTTGGAGTTTTCACTCATGCCCGATTTCCCTCCAATGGGGTCTCTTCACAAACAACCACAAGCAGTCGAAGTTCCACGATCAAACTCAGACCTGATATTCATCCGCCGAGCCCTCAAGGAGAGGCCAAGCTTGCTCAAATCAGAAGCTTGGGGCGGTAAGACGATGTTAGACTATGCCGTTCGTCAAAGGTTGCAGCCACTCTTATCTCTTCATCTGGAATATTCAAATGGTGGTCAATCTGAACTGGATGCTGTGCTCCATCGTGGAGCAGCGGAAGGACTCTTATGTTCTGTCAGGATTGCTTACAAAAACGGTGCAAATCTTGGGTCTCAGAACGAAGATGGCAGGACGGCCTTGCATCTCGCCGCAGGTAACTATGCAAGATATGACGGTCATGGTCATGATGGTGAGGCAACACTACGCTACTTGCTCACACTCGATCCATCATGCGTGAATGTGCGCGATTGTGAAGGACAAACTGCCCTCGCCATCGCTGCGCACTTTCTCCGGTCCGATAACCTCCTTGAGACATTTCTGGAAGCTGGAGCTGACGCCAACACTCTGATAAAGTGTCGTCAGTGTGAGAAACACGAACTTCCGCTTTTAACTGATATTGCACTACGTGGTGACACCGTTCAGTTCGAAATACTGGCATCAGATGACCGGTGCAACTTGAATGGCCGCGATAGCTTTGGGCGAACAGCCTTGTCATGGTCTTTTGCGCATTGGCACGACGAAGACGCTGAGGAAATTGGAAAACTGCTGCTGCAACAGCCAGCAGTGGACGTCAACTCTCGGGATGACTCTGGTTACACCGTCTTGGAACACTTCATCCGACATCCCTCCACCTTTAGTGGTGACTTGGAACAAGATTCAGAGTCTTTCGTCCAGATGTTCTTCCATTCCAACCAGCTTGACCCTAATCTCCGGACGAGTAATGGCCAGCCCCCTTTGGAACTGATTGTCTCACTCTACAATACTTGGCCCTCCGAGTTTTCTGACGTTTCCTCAGAATGGTGCATACTACATGAACCCAGCTGCATGTTCCGAAGGGAAGGTATGAAGAAAAGAATTCAGCAGGATTTCAACCAACATTTGGTGATTACCTTGGAACTTCTCTTAGGAACAGGAAAGGTTGATATTGATGTTCAACGGCGCTGTGCGGAGCAAGCTGCGCCTAAGCTCAAGAGAATCATTCTAGGTAGCACAGAGTCAATATCTTGAGTTGTTCTCCTTGGCAAGGACGTAATAAACTTCAGCGCCTGTTCAGACTGAAACAGTTTGGAATGCAAGGGCCTCACGCTTCGACGGTGATCAAGGCATATGTCAATGCATCCAAGTGGATTCAGTGTGCTCAACTGCCGCCCTGGCTTATCTCTGACACACAGAATACCTGCAGACCCTTGATTATTTTAAGGTTAACTTTGCATTTAAGAGTGATTACTTAAGTATAGCGGAGTTAGGGGCAAGGATATTAAGGGCGCATAGGTGGTTTATGATTAAACTATAGCCTATATAAGGATTAAGGTCCCCTTAATAATTTGGTGCTTTTTAAACTTAATTTTTTCCTTTATAAATTTTTTTTAATTTAAGTAAATACCCTTTTTAGATTTAAAAATTTTTATTAATTAATTCTTTATAAATTATACTTTATTTATTATAGAAATGAGAAATTAAAATATAAGTAATTAGGAGAGGTATAAAGGGCTTTTAGATTATATTTATTAATTAGGTATATTACGTTTTATAAAATGAAGGAAGTTTAAAAAGAAAAAGTAAGAAAAGGAAGCTTAATTAATATTATTATTTAGCATTTTATTTATATTAAAATAATTAGTTAAGAAGATAATGTAATTAAAGAGTATTTAAAGGGTATTTTTTAATATATTATATATTATAGTACCTTTATTATGATTTTTTTGCATTTTAGTTTTAAATATTCATTTAATATATTCGTTTTATACTGTTATACTAGCCATACAGATTACTAAGGACGCTTAGGCCCCCAAAACTGGCGCGTTAAATGGACACCTGAACCTTTGAGATAAGCCCTGGCCATGATTGTACTGAATGCTCCGAGTTGGGCTTCCCAACAGTAATGTAGTGGATATGGGCTGCTTATATTGTATGGCGCGCACGGTTTCGGCTCTGTGACGGCGGGCAGAGCGTCGTTCAGTGCCCTATTTATGCGCTGCGGGTACAGGCGCCTGAGCTCGTAACTCGTGGTGGCGCCGTGGTCGACCGGCTGGTTGAGTCCGCTCATCGACAAATACATCTCGGCGCCCCGGATTGGGGTGGGGAGCGGGGACCAAACAGATTCCCTTATGCGCACAGAAAACAAATGTGTATGTACAGTGATTCATTCACTGTCATTCTTGACTCATCCTCAATATGTATGCAATCTCGTATAGAAAACATCGCGAACACCCTCCTGTCGTTTATTGGTGCTATTTGTCTTGATGAACCATGATGTGTGTACTCGGTATCTAAGACATGTTCGTCCTCAGATTGCCGGGTTAGTTTAATACATGGTCAAGACTCAAAGCGGCCATTCCCAGCATCGTCCTCCTTATGACTGGCGTACCTGGGTGCAGTCAAGCCTTCCCGTTGGAATTCTGCCTACATATCCTCAACGAAGCCTTGCTGTGCATCCACTGCTCATCAGATATTCTCTGGACCCTCGTTGGGATCCTCCTGGCTGCCCAGCTCCGACCACTCAGAGTGAAATTGTCCGTCATCATCAGAATTCCGACCTAAATCGCGGTCGGCCCATACCACCTTGCCCTCTCTGTGCAACATCGCTTGAGTCCTCGAAGCACGACCTCGTCTCATCCCAAATCGACCACAAAATCTTTGCCAAGCCATCACTTATCTCTGCGCTGTTGTAGAACCTGTGCAAGTCGTCACGCGCCTTCTTGTACGAATTGTCGATGTCCTTGAGATTGCAATACAGCCCGTCACAAATCGGATGCTCGCAATAATGCTCCAGGCTTGGGTTGGCCTCCGCGACCAGCAGCACACACTTCTCGTAGTATTTTCGCACGATTGACCTTGGTCCCTTGCGCTCATCGTCATAGGCGCGGACAGCCAATTTGAGGTCCTCACTCGCCTTGATGATGGACGCCTTGGTATTGGGAACCCGCTGGAGAGGCGTCATGAGATCGGCCTTGCAAGCCAACAGACGTCTCTCGAGATCAGCAAGGTTCGCCTCGCTGCCATCGGAGTCGCCATCGTCAGACTCCTTGTCGTCAGTATCGCCCTTGCCAGCACCGGACGCTGATTTGAACTCGTCTGAGCTGGTGTCCTCTCGTTCCTTGTGAAATTCTTGAAGGCGTTTAACGCCGTGAGTGAGGGAACTGAGGCGCATCGTCGCCACTTTGTGCAGGCCCGGAGTGAGTCGTCCAGCCTGCCAGCCGACCCTCTGAGGGTCACTGCAGTGAATGGTAGAATCATGGTACATCCGCAATAGTCCATTTTCTAAGGCGTAGACGGCGTCCTCGAGCGCACTGACAAGCTTGCTGTGGCGACGCCCGTATTTGCCCCTAGTACCGCAGAACTGGCGGTCCAGCCAGCAGGTGTGATCTTCATCATCGTCGCAAGAGCAGTGGTCGACGCTGAGGGCGAGAGGGTCACCATGTTCCTTGAGAATCAGGGGAAGGCCGCAATCAATCTCGGTATTCTCGTTGTACATCCGGTTGCAAAGCTGAACGTACTCGTTTACTCCGTTGGATTTCAACCAGGTCGATCCGAGGGGCACGGGGACAAGCTCCAAGCCTTCGACGACTTCGGCTCTGCCCTTAATCTCCGCTGAGGGGCTGAGAGCATCTTTATCTGCTGTGTTGCTGCTGTTGGCTGGCAGTTGACGTTCGCTACTGAGCTCCGCGTCTTTGGCAATTGATGACATCGTGGATGGTTCTTCTGGGGATTATGACCATACCGCTGCAGATGTTGCTGGTAGGTGTTGCCGTGGGGAGCATTGGCCATTTGTTATGGTCAGTTGGGTGGTCGTGTCTCTTGGGATCTGAAGCAAGCTCATTTATATTTCCGGTTAGGTAGAATTAGCTGCTGCCTAGCCTCAGATTGCTTTGTTCAAATGTTTGAGGCTTGATACTAAGGAGCTCCACCCATCTATCACACGGTTGTTCTCTGGGCTCCTTCTGCAGTCAGAATTATGGCCGCAGGCCACTTGGAATACAAATACCGCATCTTTGCCAAACCCAGTGGTCCCTTCCGCAATCCGTGAATGGCTTGATGACTCAGGCTGTTGTTTAGGCTGCAAGTCTGAGCCTTACATCTCCAGCTGGTTGTACGTTTGCTTCGAGAGGGGCTTTCAGAACTCTGTAGAATGAACAGCTGTCCTAAACACGCCGAGTTACTTCCATGTATTTCGCTTCTTTCAAGAATTTGATTTGGGAGAGCTGACTGGCAATGTATATGAAGTATGGGCAATGTGAATGGATCCAATACATCAATCATATGCACTGATGCCGGGATGGGTAAGCGCACCGCTAAGCAGCCTTAATACGGAGCCACGTCAAGACATCTGAAGCCAGTCTACCCAGGTGCGGACCTACAGGAGATTGTCGAGCTCAAATGCACCTTCCACGGCGAGCGCGGCCCTCCAAGAAACGGACATACGGTTTCTTTGCGTCTTAGTGCTGGCAAACAATAAATCCATATACCCACTTAAGCACCGGCCCCCTCGTTTACATACAATTTAAATGTCCTTATAATTAGTATTATTCAGAGAAATACTTATAGTATGAAAGTATTTTAAGTTACATATGATTGAAAATTATGCTCTTTAATTTCTCTTTTCTTTTTCTTCACATGGGGAATGATGTATAGGAGGCAGCCATTCAAGTATAAGGAAGTAACTAGGAAGACATCGCTGCAGATTCGCACTACTTCTATATACATTGTATCTACCTAGGTATTTAAGATGCCTTAAATCGAAGTCAACGTATCGAACCAGCTGTTAAACAAGCTGATTTGCTCATCATTCGCAATAGGAATCGGTCCCCACCCATCTCCAAGCTCCTGAGTCACTGTGGTATCGGCCGAAACACTATCCCACTGCACCAACCCCTCCCCATTAGGATCACCATTCTTGATAAAGTTCACCCAGTAGGCATTCATCACAGCCGCGATCTGGTAGTCCTCGGCCTCCCAATCCCCATAGTACACGTTGTACAGGTTGTTCTGGGTGTACTGGATCTCCGTCATGTGCGCAGCGCCTGCATCCTGCCCAGGCGGGGCGTGGTCCCAGAGCCAGGTCCACACGGGACTGGTCCTGTTGCTCATCCAAAGGCTGGCCCAATTCTGGGTGCCGACCTTGGAACGGTCCGTATACTGGGCGTTCTCGGCGGCCGAGGCGGTGGCCGAGTCGTTTGCTGCGTAGGCACTCAGGAACTTGTCGACAAAGTCTCCCGAGTAAGTCGAATTGACATCGTCGACGTAGTCCGATAGGGTGATGTTGAGGCCGTACGATGCGCCACTTTCGTCCTTGGTGTTTCCAGTCATGACGGGAACGTCATTGGCGAGACCGAGCTTGAGCGTGTTCAGGTAGGTGTCTGGCATGGCGTAATAGTCCAAGGTACCCTTGAAGGATGGGCCGGTTGAGCCGGGCATGGCAGAGTTGTCGAGCGCACTCCAGGGCAGGGCACGCATGCAGGCAATGGTGCTGCAGTTTACGGACTCCATGAATGTCTGACTGTAGTCCAAAGAGACGTCGTAGGTCTGGTATCCCTCCGCCAGGCTGGTAGCAAGCGGATCGTGGGGGTCACGGACACCGCTCTGGATGATGGCACCGGCGATCTTGCCCTTTGTCAAGTTACTGTTGAGAATGTGATATGTGGCAGCGGAACCAGCTGACTGGCCAGCGACGGTGATACGGTCAGGGTCACCGCCGAAGGAGGCAATATTATCGCGGATCCACTGTACAGCAGCAAACTGGTCCAGCATACCGTAGTTGCCGGAGCTGTTGACTCCGATGCTCACTAGATTCTCCTCGGTCAACTCGGGGGTCACAAGCCAGCCGGTCGCGCCCGTACGGTAGTTGTAGTTGACAAAGACGACGCCCTTGTCGGCCATACCGGCGCCATCAAAGCGAGGATCGGCGTTGGAGCCTCCGGCAGGGTAGCTCCACAGAACGACTGGCAGCTTGTCGTCGGTGGAGTTAGCGGCGCTCCAGACGTTGACATTCAAGCAGTCCTCGCCAATGTCGGTGTATGTGGTGCCGGATGCCACGCATGCCAGTCCATAGTCCTTGGCGTCAAGAGTTGTGTTCCACGGCACGGCGGGCTGCGGAGGCCGGAAGCGATTCTCTCCCGAGGTGTCGGCTGCAAACGGGATGCCCTTCCAGACCGTTACATCCTTCCAATGGGTGAGGTTCATGTTCGCAGGGCTGCTGTTGAAGGCTGGGTAGCCTTGTACCGGACCATTGGGGGTCTGCAACACAGTGTCATAGAGTGCTGCTTGAGCCGTTGGGACGAGAAGCCCCAAGGCACAGGAGAGGATAACCTCGCGGGCTCGAAGGATGCTCATCATAGCTATTTTTGCAAAGAAAGGCAAGACGAAATGAAGGAATATGAAGAACTATGCGATGCCCTACGGAAAGAAGGATGGCAAACACAAGACGGCAATTGAAGACGGATAGACACTGGTGTCAATCCTATCGTTTCAAGTGCCGAATGAAGATCCTTCTGCTCAACTCTGCCAAACATTGGCGTTCTGTTTATAAAGAACATCATCGCGAAAAGGGGATGCAGCAATACGTGTGCGTCTTGCCATTTTCGTGGCTGAGATGGCCCTTGGCGGGCAAAGATCGGCGTCGAGTGTCGGGCGGAACGCGGCTGCGAGCTGAGGTTATACGAACACGACCCCGAGATGGAGATAGTACTGTTGCTCGGAAACATTTTCGATTCGACGTATGGTGAGATGTTCCTGCTTCCATCCGCTTTTTCCTGGCCCTTTTAGGACAGTCTGACTAAGTGGAATTGTATGTACTGTGCGTCATGTGGATTAGGCTGTAAGGGCAGGCAGCTCCTGAATCTCGGCGAAGCTCGGATTTACGAGCGAGCCACGCGTTGATGCCCGCCTCTTCTACGTTAAGATGGCACGAGTCGTAACTGCACGTTTTTGTGTCAACTAGCTCTGAGCGAATGAATTTGTGAATTATTAGCGTGCTGTGTTACACCTTTACGCCGTCTAATACGTCGTGCCTTTAATGGAAAGACGGATTTGGGGATGTTGGAAAGCTGGATTCTGTTATACATGTTCGGAGTAAGGGGTCATGTGATTACGTGATGGGACTTAAGACCCGCCTTGATGAGGAATCCTATTTCCAAAACAAAAAAAAAGATATTTGAGTTGGATAGAGACATTCTCTCATCGGGAGTTCGATATTCATTCCTCAGCATGGCGTTTGCAGCAGAGTGTAGAAGAACGACGGTCTGTATTCGTCCAAAAAACCCAAAAGGACAGGGACAGGAAAGTAAAATTCTTCCAGGAACTCTTTCTTAATCGAAGTCTGGGTTCTAGGGGTCAGGCGCGGCTGTGACTGACTGTCTGGGATACGGGAGCGCAAGGCTGAGCCGTCTTCACATCAAGCCACAAAGCGGATGTGGGTGACCAAGAGAGGGATTCAGATACATAGGAGTTGGCGAATTATTATACCTATCACTACTCTCTGCATTCATCTGTTTCAGTACCATTAAAGCGATTGTGTATAGGGAAGAATTTGGGAGACTCGTGGGATGCTATCTTTTGAGGATGTCTTCACTGAGGTCAGGATGTACCAAAGTACCCCTCTGTGCTTACATAACCACCCGTTTCCCAGCCACCCATTTTGCCAGGCAGCCGCACGGGCCAAACAAATTAGACTAGCTCCTCTCGTTGCTCTCGCGACTCCACTGCTAAAACGTCTCCCTACCAACTGACTGCATCACATCCACGATAGTATAATCTAATCAAGCACTTGTCATTATCAGGTCGCTGACCAGTCGCTTCTACCACTCATCACCTACAGGCCAGACTTCGCGACCTGGCACTGTCATCTCACTCACGCAGACCTATGACCTCTCGTCGCGCATCCTCCCTCACCCTTTCTCTTCCGCTGCCGTCGATTCAAGCCGAACGTCAAATACTCCATCGCACATCGGAGTAGCACTTGCGGGCTGCTGCGTCGTTCGCTCCCAACAGCCAAGCGACAGGACCCAAACACTCCTGGGCGTTGGGCGGGGCCTTGGAAAAGCTGCCTGTCTGCGACTCTCGCACCTACACTGCCCAGGCTTTCGAGCCTGGTCACTAGGAAGGGGCTCTCCAAGAGCTGCCGGTTGGTGAACTGCAGCGGCCTTCTCGTGCCGTTAGGCTCTTGATACGACCTCGTTCTCGCCAGAATCACCGCCGCTCCGTCGCCGGAGTCGGTGTGATTCTGTGCTGAGACGAGCGTCTCGGGCTTGACGCAGGGTCGACCACGCTGACTTGTAGATTGTTACTTGCTGATGTGCTTATAGGGAAGCCGAAGACACTGTCATGGCCACGTCTCCGCCGTCAACCGCCGATGCTCCCAAGACGGTGACCCCCGTGGCGGCTGTGGTGGAATGGGCTGGACAGGATGGTCAGCCGAGCTATCTAAGCGACTCCAGCTCCAACCCCGTGACCGTCACAATTGATCTCGATCGCTCCTCCAAGACCGCCCTGCTCAAGATCCGAATCCAGCTCGAGCTCCGCAAACCCGTGTCTGGGAAGACGAGTCTCTGCCTGTATGTCCCACCGGAACGAGTCCACTCCGCTGCCCTCGACTCCAGCGAGCTGTCGACGGAGTGCAGACGGCTCCAGGACCATAAGCTGGTGTGCGTGCGGCTGGAACTCTCCAGCGCAGCCGACCTCGTGGCGCCTGACTGGCCTCTACGTCCAAACAACAAAGTCCACGGTGCCACATTGGACTCTGCTCAAATCCTCGCCCGACAAACTTCTTTCACTCTACATGTTCCAGACATTGTCTTGGATAAGGCTCAGCTGGAGTGGCTGTGCGAATCACTATGCTGCCACGTGCTAAGCTCAGGCGGGTTGGCTACGGATGGCGGCGATGTCTACGAGGGCCAACATGGCAGGATCATCAGCCCTGAGCTGTTTGCTCCTCGTGATGAAGCTACAGCCCAGGCTCCCCCTTCATATGACGACCTTGAAGGACCGCCGCCGCCGCCACCAATTGTGCCTCCCGGCCAAGGTAAGACGGACCCGTGTCCAGTGACCTTGAGGTACTTGTGCTGATCCGCGTTCAGCGTCTGAGACTGCTTCCGGTTCTAAGAAAAGGAAGCTCAGCAACTCGACTACCGAGGGCGTAGAAATCGGGTGCATCGAGAGAATTTGCAGCAAAATCTTCACGGAGCAGCTGGGACAGATGGAGACTCGCATGAAAGCATGGGTCGACCAGCGATTGACCGAGCAAGAGAAAAAGTACGAGGACAGGTTAGATAAGCTCGAAGACCAGATCCAAGATATAGAGCGCCATGTGGACGATCGGGTGTGGCTGGAGGTGGATGACCTCCGGACTGGGATGCAGGATGACTTTGACCAGCTGAGGACTGAGACGGAAGACTTCATCCGGGAGGAGAACAGGAGCGCCGTGGATGTCATCAGGAAGCAGCTGTCGGAGAGCGATGTAAATATCGTCGGAGGAAGATTAGAAATAACATGACATATGCTGCTGCTACTTCGATTGTGCCCAGCCAATCTCTATAGAGCCATCTTGCTGTATCTCGACGATCTCCTTGCCCACTCACGAGTCAATCAACCACTCAGTCTATCACTCCCAGTTGCTCGCCAAGGTGCGAGCAAGCTGGCAAGCTGGCCGTAGAAGGTCCCACTCAGTAGGAGGCTGGGCCGTTCCACGAGGATCCTGGTCGAGTCAAGGAGCTCCAGCTCCGGTGGGGTGGGGCATGACAGCTGTTGAGCCTGGAAAGCTGGGCCCTGGGCAATGACGTCCTGCGCCGTCGCACATGGGGATTTGCGAGATTTGCATCCTGACAGAGACTGCCAAAATATCTCCGCCCCGAGCTTGCCAAACATATCTCAGATCTATCTTCCGCTGCAGACGGCCTCAGGGAGTCAGACATCTAGGCAGGCAGGCCACCCAGCCGGCCGAAGGAGCCTTTCCTGTTCCTGTTGCAACAACGACACGCTCCTGCAGGCTGTGCCAGCTCTGCTCCCCCAACAGAAAGTACCAAGAGCCACCAAGCGCCATCGTCTCACCGCATATCGTCGCAGTAGCAGCACAACAGCGTCCTAGAGGTTTTTCTTCCCGAGCCGCTAGACATGGTCTTCGGTTGCATTGGCCTTGCCTGCGGCGTTAGTCCCAAGTTTAGCACGGCTGCATCTGCTGCATGGGGGCTTGCCAACGTTGCGTCGAGCTGGCTCGTTTCGTCTTCTCGTTGCCCACGGCTCGACTAGCTTCCCAAACCGCAGGTTGCTTGATTCAGTCGCGGGTCGAAATTGAGGCAATCGTCGATCTCGCCGGTGGAGGCTCTCACGATGGTGCAGCGAGATATCTACCGGCAGCTCGGGGCGACCACCATTGGATGATACCAGACGGCACACTCGAGGCCGGCCGCCATCTCGATCCCATCTCACCCACGGAGCTATCGTGCTGACAGCCTGCCTGCTTGCCCGTTTGCCTGCCCTGCTTGCTGAGTGCACCAACCGAAAGAGACCATACCCACCTGCTTGCTGCGATTAGAATCAGGCTGGCCGCCCCATGGGGCCCCCAGTTGAACTGCTGCCATGGCTTGGTCCGGCCTGGGCTGGCCTGACCTGGTCTGACCTGACCTGACCTTGGTTTCATCACCGGTCCATCATCTTCACCACGATGTACCTCAGCCCCCGGGCAGTACCTGGGTTTGGGCTGCGGCTTGAGCTGGTACCCGCTCTTCATACTGGCCTCGACCATCCATCATGCCGTGTCTTCTTCGAAGCTTCCATCCCGCGCCCACCTAGATGGGTGGCTAGGCCTCTTTATCTCTCGTGCAGCGGGAAGGAAGGAGCTTCGTAGACCACAAGATCCATGAGCTAGCTACTCTAGCTCTGCATTCTCCTCTCTTGCGTTCTTTTGTTCCTTGTCCTTGCACTGCATTTTAGACATTGATCGCGCTACCTGGAGTACTACACACTACCTGCTAGGCAGGTACAGCTCTGCATCATCTTCCTCTAGCTCCCGCCTGCAAGTCTATTTTCCCCCTCGCTGACAACATTTCTTTCTCTTACTGCTCTGCATCTTGCTTTTTGCTCCTCTCCGAACTCTTTTTCTCCAGAGTTTTCCCTCTCCTGAGTCCTAGGTCCTGAATTGGGTTTGACCTGCACGGTTCCCCTCGACAGCTGTACAGACCTCCGTATTCCGTTCTCCATACTCCATACTCTCCATATTAACCCCAGCTAGGCACAGCTCCAGCCCGCCCGTCAATCGCCGATCCCCCGACCCCCGTCCTCCTGCTTGCAGCTTGCTGGGCCACTGCCAGCAAGCCAGGCCTGTGCCCCTCCTCTCCAAACACGTGTGTGTGCATGCGCGCGTACCCCCAACTTCCTGCTGCCCAGCTCTGCGCGGGGCAGCTTTCCGTCCTGACAACATGATCCCAAAAACCATGGTGTCTAACGAGGTTCACCTGCTGCCCCTCAACGACGACGGCTCGCCCGACGTGGCCGGCCAATACGTCTATATTGCGCCAAAGACACAAGACCCCATCACCATCCGCTTCACAATCGAGGGTACCTCGAGCATATGCCGCCATGGGAGCCTGTGGGTCAACATACCCGAGAAGGGACATGAGTTCCAGCGTCACAACTTCAGGGAGTTCCCGTATGTCATGACCGATTTACCAGCTATCAACAGCTCCATGAGCTGCCCCGGCGCCCAATTGACCTCTCTCTGACTGACCTCCTTCTCAATGGGACCAGGCTGGTTCCCAATTTCACTCGTGACATAGAGATCTCTATTCCAATTTATCAGCCCGGCCCGTACACCTACTATATCACCTATGCAGCTCTGCCGAAGCTGTCTAACGAGCTTAAAGATGCCTCTGCAAGCGAAGACAAGCAGAAGTCTCCCCTCTACTACATCGATGTAGCACCTCGCTTGACCTTGGACGGTTCGCCGCTGCCCTTGCCAGCGCTGTCCGTCTTCTCCATCCTCAGCAAGTTCATGGGCAAGTACCCTCATGACTGGGAGAAACACCTCGCCGGCATCAGCGAAAGGGGATACAACATGATCCACTTCACTCCTCTGCAGGTCCGCGGAGAGTCAAACTCGCCCTACAGTCTGTACGACCAGCTCTCATGGGACCCCGTGAGCTTCCCGGACGGTGAGAATGATGTCCAGAAGCTGGTCGAAAGCCTGGAGCGGAAGCACTCGCTACTGAGCTTGACGGATATCGTTCTCAACCACACAGCCAATAATACCGACTGGCTGCAAGAGCACCCCGATGCCGGTTACAACTTAACTACCGCCCCTTGGCTGGAGTCGGCGTACCTGCTGGACACTAAGTTGCTCGACCTCGGGTACAAGCTGGACAAGCTCGGTCTACCGACCGAGATCAAGGCTGTTGATGATCTTCTGAAAATCATGGAGGCAGTCAAGAATGTATTGAGTGAGATTCGGCTGTGGGAGTACTACGTCATCGATGTCGACCGTGACGCAGATGCTGGCGTCAAAGCTTGGTCTGAGGGACGGGTGGATGAAGCCTCCCTCAAGTTGCCAACTGGGACTGTTGAGGAACAAGCAGCGTTCGTAAGGTCTGGCCTTGATGGCACGAACCACCTGGGCGAGCGATTTCGACGGAAGCTTAAGCCAGAAATCGGTGCTGCCTACATAACGGCTCTGCTTGGAAAGTTTGAGTCGGCAGGTGACGCGCAAAAGGCTGATGCTCGGAGTAAGCTTGCTGCAGGACTGGACGTTGTCAACGTCTCTTTCTACCAGGAGTACGACACCGAGTCTGCTGTGATCCTTGACCAGCTCTTTAACCGGATCAAGTACTGTCGCTTGGATGACCATGGCCCTAAGATGGGCCCGATCGGGGTCAAGAGCCCACTGATCGAGTCATATTTCACCCGACTGCCTGAGAATGAGAAGACGGCCAAGCACAAAAAGGAAGATCTAGCACTTGCGAACAACGGCTGGGTTTGGGGCGGAAACGCGCTTGTTGACAACGCCGGACCCGATTCAAGAGTGTACCTCCGTCGTGAGGTTATTGTTTGGGGTGACTGTGTCAAACTGCGGTATGGCAAGTCTTCCGAAGATAGCCCTTTCCTTTGGGACCATATGACCAAGTATGCTCGCACCTTGGCCAAGTACTTTGCCGGTTTCCGGATCGACAACTGCCACTCCACTCCGATCCACGTTGCTGAGCACATCCTCGATGAGGCCCGGCGGATCCGCCCGGATCTTTACGTGGTTGCGGAGCTGTTCTCGGGATCTGAAGAGATGGACTATGTCTTTGTGAAGAGGCTTGGACTCAGCTCGTTGATTCGTGAGGCAATGCAAGCTTGGAGCACTGGTGAGCTCAGTCGCTTGGTCCATCGACACGGAGGTCGTCCCATCGGCAGTTTCGAGGTGGACGAGATCTCCAGGAGCGAGAACAGGTCGCCCACCTCTCCGACAGGACAAAATGGCTCATCACAAAATGAGCCAGACTTGACCAGGGAGATTATTCGCCGCATCAAGCCTGTGCCGGTGCAAGCGCTGTTCATGGACTGCACTCATGACAACGAGACACCCGCTCAAAAGCGCGACGCTCGAGACACTCTGCCCAACGCTGCACTTGTCAACATGTGTGCCAGCGCCACTGGGAGTGTCATGGGCTACGACGAAATCTACCCCAAACTCGTGGACCTGGTGAGCGAGACAAGACAGTACCAGTCTGAATCATCGAGTGGCAAAGAAATCAAGGTTGGCGGCGGCAAGAACGGCATTGGCGGTGTCAAGAAGCTCTTGAACCAGATTCACACGTTGATGGGCCAAGACGAATATGACGAGACATTTATCCACCACGAAGATCAGTATGTCACTGTTCATCGGGTGCACCCGGAGTCCCGCAAGGGATACTTCCTCATCGCACACACCGCGTTCCCGGGATACGGCAACGGCAACGGTGATTTCAACCCTGTACATCTTGCTGGCACCAAAGTGAGACACTTGGGCAGCTGGATGCTCGAGGTTGACACGAGCGAGGAGGCCAAGAAGGAGGTGCTCGAAGACAAGAAGTGGCTGCGTGGTCTGCCCAGCCGCGTCGTCGACCTTCCTGGTGTCCGCATTGATGTCAAGGGAGATGACACCACGATCACGGTCCGTGACAAATTCCCTCCTGGCAGTATCGCACTTTTCGAGACTTGGATCCCCGCTGCTGAGCACTCATCGGGTCTGGATACCTTCGTCACGTCGGGGGCGAAGGAGGCCTTTGGAGACTTGGATCTCATTGATCTCAACTTCCTGCTCTACCGCTGCGAGGCTGAAGAGCGTGATGCCAGTGGTGGTAAGGACGGTGTTTATGACATTCCAGGCCATGGGAAGCTTGTTTTTGCCGGCCTGCAGGGGTGGTGGAGTATTCTGAAGGACGTCATCCGAGACAATAACCTCGCCCACCCGTTGTGCCAAAACCTCCGAGATGGACAATGGGCTCTGGATTACACCATCGGCCGCCTCGAACGTGCCTCCAAGACTGAGCTGTACTCGCGTCTCGAGAATCCAACCGCCTGGCTCAAGGAGCGATTTGATGCGATCCGCAAGATTCCTAGTTTCCTCCTGCCTCGGTACTTTGGCCTCCTTATCCGGACTGCGTACATGGCGGCTTGGGAGCGTGGCATCTCTCTGATGAATGACAACGTGCAGAAGGGTCAGTGGTTCTTGCAGAGCTTGGCCATGGTCAGCGTGCAAGAGCTCGGAGTCGTCAATTCCGGCTCCCTCTACCCCAAGACCCTAGTGCCCTCTCTCGCAGCTGGTCTGCCTCATTTTGCGGTAGAATGGGCGCGCTGCTGGGGCCGTGATGTATTTATCTCCCTCCGAGGCCTTCTGCTCGGCACTGGGCGATTTGATGAGGCGAAAGAGCACATCCTCGCCTTTGCCAGTGTTCTCAAGCACGGAATGATTCCCAATTTGCTCGCTTCTGGTAACACTCCGCGATACAATTCTCGCGACTCAATTTGGTTCTTTTTGCAAAACATCCAGGACTATACCAAACTGGCACCTAACGGCATCGAAATCCTGAAGGCAACGACTCAGCGCCGGTTCCTACCATACGATGACACCTGGTTCGATGTGGAGGATCCTCGTGCTTATTCAAAGGAGAGCACCATCGAAGACATCATCCAGGAGGCCCTACAGCGTCATGCAGAGGGCATGTCGTTCCGTGAGGCCAACGCAGGGCCTCAGATCGACTCACAAATGAGCGATGAGGGATTCAATATCGACATCAAGGTCGACTGGAGCAATGGCTTCATCTTTGGTGGCAACCAGTCAAATTGCGGAACATGGATGGACAAGATGGGCGAGTCCGAAAAGGCGGGCTCCAAGGGTGTCCCTGGCACCCCTCGTGATGGCGCAGCCGTCGAGATCACTGGTCTACTGTACAGCACGCTGCGCTGGGCGCAGGACCTGAGCGCACAGGGCAAGTTCAAGTACAGCAGCGTGACCAAGGCTGACAAGTCGACAATTGGTTACAAGGAGTGGGCAGATCTGATCAAGGCCAACTTTGAGCGGTGCTACTACGTGCCTTTGTCGAAAGACGAGGACTCGAAGTACGATGTGAACCCGAATGTCATCAACCGTCGCGGAATCTACAAGGACCTGTACAAATCTGGGAAGGAGTACGAGGACTACCAACTGAGACCGAACTATCCCATCAGCATGACCGCTGCGCCAGATCTCTTCGACCCAGAGCACGCCTTGCACGCCCTCGTGCTCACCGACGGGGCGCTCCGCGGGCCGACTGGAATGGCGACTCTGGACCCTGCGGACCTGAACTACCGCCCGTACTATATCAACTCCGAGGACTCGACCGATTTTGCGACGTCCAAGGGCAGGAATTACCACCAAGGACCGGAATGGCTGTGGCCCACGGGCTATTTCCTCCGTGCGCTGCTCAAGTTCGATCTGCTTCGTCGGGACCCTCAAGACAAGGAAGGCCGCACCGAGGCGTTCCAGCAGGTCACTCAGAGGCTGATGGGGTGCAAGCGAATGATCCAGGAGAGCCCATGGGCCGGGCTGGCGGAGTTGACGCAGAAGAACGGGGAGTTCTGTGGTGATTCGGTAAGTTCAGATGCCCAAGAGAACAGGACGGGATGTACACGGAGCACATGCTGACAACACTAAAACAGTGCCCTACCCAGGCCTGGTCGGCTAGTTGCCTGATTGACCTCTACATGGATGCTGCCGAGTACCAAAGTGGGGACGACGTTGGGCTGAGCAAGCTGAGCATCTCGACCTGAGCTTTGCATGGAAAGAGAGCATTTGGATATTCAGGGGCTATCTTGCCGATCAGCCACCCGAGTAAGTATCATCATAAGGAGGTTGAACACGGACAGTGCAGAGGAGCGAGTTAGGGAATGGCGCAAACACACATGAGTACACGACAGACCGCTGGGCATAAGAGTGGGCAAAGGCGATCAAAACAACTTAAATCATAGCATAGACAGGCAAGTATTCTCATCATCACCTATAGAAATCGAATGGAATCCTGGATAAGAAATGATTCTCATGAAGTAGCTAGTAACGTCTATGTTTCTGCTTGGCGGAGCAAAGTGTAGCGACCTGAGCGCGATGCAGTCCATGGTCCCATGTCTGTCACCATGGCACACACCTGACGCCCTGACTTCTAGAAGAGCTTTTCCTACCATTCCATTCCTTCCCTGCATGCAGAAGAAATCCAGACGAAGCTGCCAAAAGAGTGTTTCGTGTGGGTGTCGCTCGAGCCCAGGGGGAGCCCTTGCTCCTCAACTTCATGCAAAATGACGGCCGCCCAGTCGCCAGCCCGGAGCTTTGATCCATGCATTATTCATTACAAGCACTTGGGCATGACCCGTTCTGGGCTCCCCCGTGGCTGGGTCACCCTTGGAAGTCCGGGGATACGCAAGAATCAACACAGTCGCTCGCTCACCTATCAGAAGAGCGGGCTCCATTTCAAATTTTAGGGAGTTTGTTCCGCCCTCCTGCCCCCAGGGCCTGCACCCCTCTCCCCGCCCACATTGGGCATTGGATGTAGGGAGGGAGTGGAAGGATGTGAGAGGTGGGTATTTTGGCCCCCCTTCCCCCGCCGCAACTGGATTTGAGTCACTGGGAGGTGTTTCTGGCCCCGAGTGACAGTCTCGAAAATAGGCTCATGAAATGCAGGGGCTGGCGGATGCGGGATTGCGGCGTTGAAGTGAAAGCTGAGTTTCTCTTAACCGTCGTCCCTTTCCTCCCGCCCGCTTTCGTCTTACGACGGCAGCGGCACGGGGGCGGGACGATGGGGTATTGGTATTGAGATGTATATAGATGGTCTGTGGCCAGTAGAGAAGAATAGGAAATTCGTAGTGTGAAGAGTGCTTGGCGATGATGGCGGTGTTGATGACGCCGATAGTGATCCTCCCTCCCCTTCCTCACCCAGCATCACCAGACAAAGCCGATAACAAACCACATTTTTGAGTTCGTTAGATCTTCCTCCGTCTCTTTTGCTTCCCTTCTTCCCCTCAAAAAAAGAAGAAAGACCAACAGCCGAAGGCCCCCACAGTTATAAACGCCTCCCGGGTGCAGTAGGGACGTTGTCGCCTAGACCAAAAATAGCAAAAAGAATTTAACGCCGGCCCGCCCTTCTTTTCGGAGGTAATCCGACCCAATGGCCTGGTCAATCAGTACAGCTTGCTGGGTCTTCGCCCAGGCAAGTGCCTGGAATGACATGTAGAAACAAATGCCGCCTCCACGGAGTGTCCCCCTTATGGGCCCAATAATCGTAGATCGGCCAAGTCATTACCATTCTCCTTGCTTCTTCTTCTTCTTCTTCAACGACCTCACCACTCCGCTCATGTCCTGATGCCCCACTTGTTCTTGGTCTTGGCCGCCTTCTCGGTGTCGTAGACGTTGGCCTCGGAGATGGTGGCGGGCATGAAGACGCCGGGTCGTCCGGGGTGCATGGAGCCCTGGGACCGTGTGGGCGTGCCGCCGGGCGGGCCGCCGTAAGGGTTCTGGCCCGAGCCCGTCCGCTGTGCGAGGTTCTTGCCCAAGGCGTACTGGCGGTCCTTCTTGCGCAGGTATGACCTCCGCCACAGGGCGGCGCCGATCCAGATGCCTGCTATTCCGAGCACCATGACAATAATAAAAACTACCCAACGCCAATGGCCGTCGAGCCTGGGGTTGATGAGTTAGTCAACTGTTTCATGGGGGCTTATCCGGGGCGGGGGGGGGGGGCAATTGCTTACCATGAACCGCCGCCACCTGAACTTGAGCTTGATGAGGAACTGCCGGAGCTTCCACTGCTGCCCGACGATGTCGAGCTCGCTGCCTCACCCACGTTCCCACACAGGCTCTGGTACCAACTCGTCAGGGTGGCGAGCCCCGAAGGATCTGCGGCGCAGGCGGCATCGCACACGCCTCCTGTTGTGGTGGAAAAGGGGGCGAGCCGGGCGTCGGAGCAGAAGCAGGCATCGTAGGCGGAGGCGTCGGCTGTTGGTGCGGCTGGGGGCACGCAGGCGCCGTTGACGTCGTAGAGGGGGCCGCAGGACGACACGCAGGCCGGCAGTGTTGAGAAGGGGACGATGGTCGTTTGCGCTGTGGGAGAGGGCAGGTCAGTCAGGTGGCCCTACCCGTCAGATTCAGGTTTTGAGGTCTGATTTAGATGTGGAGGCGGCTTGGCCGTTGTGACGCTGGCCGAGCCCCTCAGTGGGTTGGAGTTTGGGAGGATGGGGGACAAAGGGCCAGTTGTGAGGGGAATGGAGCCAAGGGAGGACCGTTAGAAGGGAGTAACATACCCATCGTGAAGGTTCAAAGAGACTAGATATTACAAATGTGGACAATATTGTATGGTGTTTATGCAATTCGATTCAATGCAGATGTGCTGCTGCTGAATACAGTAATTCGAGGCGTTGCAGCCGAACGGACGGGGTATCGTGGTGTGAGAATCGGAACCAGCGCGTGGTGGTGGATGTCTTGGACAATCGGTGCGTATGTACCGTGTGTAGGTATGTACGTTGGTTGGAATGTTGTCAATCGTCGCCTCTTGGTATTATGTACGCTATTCCGTGGCGAAAATCTCCTCAATGCCTATCCCTCCTGCAGTACTGTGTCGTGTCGATGTCGAAGCGTGCGTTTGTATCGCGTCGGGCATCCGGTGTGGTGCTGTGTTGCAGCGTCGAGAGGAAGTCGAGTCGAGTCGAGTCGCGGGATCCGGGGGGGTTGGATCGAAGGTTATGATCACGATGACGAGGATGATCAAATAGTGTTTTTCTGGCCTGACGGTGCTGGTTGCGTTTGGGGGGGTTGCGACGGAATGGATTAATGCAGTCTGTGCGGGAGAGGCCGTCGGATCCGTGGATTGGTATGATCGGATGGGATGGATCTGAGTGCTGGATTCGGAGTGTGGATTGTGGATGGCTGGAGGAAGGTCGAGGCTACTTGGCGCGGCAGTGATCGTCGGACTGAAGCGAGTGAAACCAGCGGTCGTCGTCAGCCAGCGAGCGTTCCTTCTTCTTTTGATTCTATTCCTTTTACGACCGTCCTCCAGTTGTAGCGTTGCAGTGGCTAACGAGCGTGGTGTGTCGTCGGATTGAGGTCGTCGATGAGGTCCATGAGAAGGAGACGGAGGTGAGGGAGAGGAAACGACAATAGAAGGGAGTGTGTGGCAGTGGTATGGTAGTATAGACTATGGTAGGTATGACACGGAAGATGGCATGAGTAAGACAAGAACAGGACAAGAAAAGCTCAAGACAAACAAGAGAGGCGCAGGTACACTGGCTCGCCTTGTCAACTAACCGGCAAGGGAAATGGGCGATGGAGCGCTATTGCCTGCGAGGTAGGCGGGCGGGTGTGAAGGGAACGCGTGAGCGAGTGAGGGAGCAAGTATGTACTTTGCACCTAAACTTCGTACCTCGCGGATCTCTGTACCTCACTCCATTCCATGCATTCCCAATCATTCCATTCCACCGCGAGGCCCAGCCACGGCAGACCCTGTCCCCGCCCCCTGTCAGCCCGGGGACACTGGGCTGAAAACGGTCAAGTGGGTGACGACACCCCAGCGAACACGGACACGATTGGCGGGAGGAAGGAGGTGGGGCCCTACCGTCCCAGTCTTATGAGTGGTTCGCTAAGGCTGTGCCGGATTTAGCCCGTACGATTCGCCTTACCTAAGCCCACCGTTCCCTTCCTCCCTCTCTCCCCTCCTCGAGGAACCAAGCCTCTGCATCCTGGCATCTCAGCAGTTTCCCATGCTCGACCTGCCCGCCTGTTTTCTGTTTTGCGTTTGCAGCTAGTAGAATAGTAGGCTATCTAAAGTCAAATCATCTCAACTTCTCACGTCACCTGCACGCGGTCAATGATGCCAGCGCCAATGTCCGGCTCGCCTTGGCCAGGATTAAATACGAGCATACGAACTGGTCCAGAGGCGTACCGAACCGGGCTCGATGAGCAATACGCCTGTACGCCATGCAGCTGCGGTGTTGTTTTCTTCTTCCACTGCCCTGCGGCCCACAAACATTGCCGATCACTCCAGCAGACCCTGACTGCCCTGACAGGTCCTCCGGGGCCCTCTCAAGACTTTTGTGTGTCCCTGTCTCCATACTCATGCAACTTTAATTCAATTCAATTCAATTTGCACCATGTTGAGACAAGAACCCACAAAACCGTGGCTGCAAGCTGGGGCCACCGCCACTCCAACTTCGACCCAGGCCCGTCCGCAACGGCCAGAAATCTTGATTGCATCGTGATTCGCCCTGTCGTACCAGCGCACCTGCTATATTGGCACGCCTCCACCCCATGCAAGCATTCCAAGCGCGTCGAGGGAGAGCCCTGGCGAGGCAGATGAAGCACTCCACCACGTTGCACCAACATGTCCTGCCTGCATGGCACAGTGGCTGTTTTGCAAACCGCCCGTCCCAAAGCCGCAAACCCCCCCAAGCCACCAGTCAGTCTCACTTGATGCTCCTGTCCGCGAACGGACTTTGCCCTCGTCCCTTTGTGAAATTCTCCCGTGCAACAATGGCATCCAGTGATCGCAAACAATCGAAACAATTGGCGGTACACCTCCTCACTGCACCATCCCCCGGATGGACGTTCGTTGCGTGATTCCTTGGTGTGTGCAGCTGGGTACAAGCAAGCTGCGAACCCACTTGGACAGATGTCGCCCCCCTGATCTCGTTGCACCCGTACCCAGGCGGTCTGGGCCGCCTTGGACAAATCGATCACCGGTGCCGCCCATCCGAGCGTGCGTGCGCGTCCTGGGCTTGGTGTGGTCTTTGCGTTCCATACCCAGGCCCAGCTCGTCAGCCCAGCGCCCCTACCATTGAAATGACGCTGAGCTGATTTTCTTTTGGTGACAGGCTGACAGGCAGTACATTGTCGGTTGCTCCTCACACATGATTGCCATTGTTGTTGGTTTGTGAATACATGTGGTTCATATCACAAGGGCCTTCAGAAATCTGGGGAGGATCTACGAGGGTTGATCTTGTGGGACTGCAGGTGGGTTTTCGTGCTGCAGCATCCTGAGAACATCTGTGTAGACCAACCACGCGCCCATCAAGCCATCCAATTCGCCCGTTTCGTAGTCTACGGCTCTCAAATGTCTTCTCACTTGGCGATATGTTTTGTGGCCCGCGAGCTAAGCTCGGCCCGGGCGATCTTTTCTCGACTGGAGCCGGTCTACATGCAGATCACATTGTCTGTCGCGCTGATTTCGTTGTAACCCCGACCTGAGGCGTATAACGCTTGCGTGCTCAGAAGCACCTCCCCGATGTTGACTTGGCGTGGCTCGCCATCAAACAGATGCCAGCAAGACCAACATCAGACCACCTTATCGAGACTGTATACTGAGTAAGGTCATCACGAGGTGTTTTATGGCTGCACCGCCCAGGACGGAAGGCTGTAGAGTCGCTCTTTGTAACCCATTTTCCTTCTCAGGGCTTACCAGATCAGGTGTAGCATCTACTCTGAGCAACGCCTGGGATTCGATGTAAGTGCTATGCAGATGCATATTGAAAGCCTCAGCATATGTCATATGGTCGAGCCAAGAGTTTTCCTATGTCGTCGGTGTTGGAGGACTTGGTCTTGCTGGCTATATGCTCAATCTTACTCGAGCAGGTTCTGCAGAGCGATATTTTCGCCCCATGTCCTAAAACAATTCCAAATTTAAGGAAATCGAGATTTTACTCAGAACAAGAGAGGCTTGTTACTTCAAACAGCGACAGGAAGATGATGACGAGGAAAAGGAAGAGAAAGGAGACCCTCCCGTGACAAGAGGCAACCCTCGCCCCTACCAAATAAGAAAGAAGAACAAACAAGCCCAGATACCCAAAGACCGATTCGCTTGTCCAAATTCTGGTGGAGCGAGACACGGGCAGGGTGCCAGACACGTCAACTTCTGCGCTCTCAAAATGATACACTTCTGCTTCGCAACAACTACTTGGTGAGCTCGGAACTTGAACTGCCCTACGAGTACTTCCAATCCGGCCGCACCTTCGACATTGAGCCTTCTTCTGAATCCGCTTGCCCGGGCTCTACAATGACGATGCCCACCCGTTTTCCATGTTGCAGCTCCTGGACAGAAGCGCGTGCCTGCCATGTTTTTGAGACCTTCACACCGCCTCCCGTGCTGTCCAGTACAGACGTAGACGTGGGAGACTGTAGTGCCAAAACATAAAACTCCCCTAGGGTCTGCCAGGCTCTGCTGCTCCAGCTCGGGCCGAAGGTCATAACCGAGACGTGGACAAGGATTGTTGCCACATAAAGAAACAACACCACGAATGCCAGGACGATTGTGATGCCGCTGAAGCTGTAGCCATATAGCTGTTGGGTGACTATGAAGTCCAACCGCGTTGAGTTCGCCATGATTTCAGTCGGTGTGAGAGTGGAATTGCTCCAGTTTCCAAAAAGTCCGAAACGATAGCTGCCGGGGACATCAAATCCTATCAAATGACTGAGGGTCATCGTGGGGGCATATGACCAATGTGAAGCATCCTTCGTAGTACGCACTGCATGAATGCCGGACCTATACGGCACTTTCGAAAGGCCCTCAGCGATTCCTGCCCCGAGCCCACATGCCATACACATGTCATCGGGATGTTCCCCAGTGTTATTGTCGTTTTCTAGAGCCGATGAGCCCAAGCAAGCCCTCCTCACACCGTCGAGGAAACTATATCTACCTGTTTTGTCAATGCCAGTTCCAAGATCGAGAAAGCCCAACCAATCCAAGTCCAGTTGAATTACATCAGTGGCATCAGTCTTGTTGAACCAACCGTCTCCACCCTTCGAGAAGAGGTAAGCACTCTGCGCAGTCTTTGAAGTCCAATTGATGTTTTCCATAGACGTTTGGAAAGCGAAATCGCGCTGGTGGGAGAAAATTCCAGATAAGCCGGAGCCAATCCATTTCGCCTTAAATAGACACAATGTCGTGAGGGACTGAGAAGTGAACGCGAAAGCAGCCGAGGGAGAATAGCTTGGCGTGATGTCCAAATCAGAACTGTTGATAAAACTCATGCCTCTGTCATTCAAAATCATTGACAAATTGCTTGCGTCCAAAGTGACTCTGTAAGTCGTTGTGTCCTCCGCTTGGCTAAACGTGAAAGTCAATCGCCCAGAGAAAGTACTATTGCTTCCTTGTCGTGAGCAGAAGCAAGACACCGCTGGTTGTTTCCAGAACGACGAGGAATCTCTGGACTGTGGAAGTCCCGGGTATAGACTGAACCTAGCAGGCAATGCTTCAGGAGAGTCTGGTGGTATCTGGGTCCAATACTGGAGATAGTATCCAGGTAGTGTCTGAGTCAACTGTAATATAGCATCAGTAGGCGTCGTGACATACGTAGCAGTTTCGAACGTCCCGTTGTTCTGGCCAGTAATTCCGGAATATAGTCCATATGCGTTTACTCTAAGAATTCGAGCTGGAAGCGTCGTGACAAATTGTTTTTGGACAGTGATATTGTAAGGCTGGAGATAGGTTGAACGGTTGAAACCCGGAAAACCCGGTGGTTCATAGACAGGGCGCATAGGCTTAGCAATCAAAATGCTATTGACAATATCGGTCAAGCCTAGCAGGGGGCAAGTATCGGTTTGGTTGAGTGACGGCGCGCTGTAATCACAGGCCTCTGGGATGAAGCTTGCCGTGATCTGTCTGGGGAAAATATCCGAGAATCCTCCACCCATGTAGACTCGATAACTATTATTTCGGTTTTGACGGCTGTAAAAAGGGACCTCGGTAATCGTCTTTGTGATCTGCCACTCTCCAAGTCTGGGTAGCATGCTGATGGCGGAGGCAGGGCCCAACACTGCCGCGAGAATAAACAGAAAGAGATTGATGAGGATGGTTACGGCTTCCGAGAGGCGAAATTCCCTGAAGCCTCGAAAGGCTGCCCAAAACTCTTGACTCCAGAGATAGCCGATGTCGAGTAGGCGGAATGGTGAGGTGACTAGGCCCAGTGGCAACCCACGGCCATCTGGAGAGAGCAGTTTGTACCGAATGTGATGGAGAAGCACACTGACTAGAGAAGATACCATGAGTGTTTCGTGAATTTTAGCAGCGAATTGTAAGGCGTTGGAGACATTAGTCGTTGGCCAAGATGGTGTCCATAAGACTTGATTTAAATATAGCCCCAGGAGAGTGAAGTTGATAGCGACTGGCAGGAAGTGGACCAGAAGAAACTCTCTGAGTATCTCACGTCGTTGATGGCTGTACACAGTCTTTGGTAGCTCCAGAGTAGATTGACTCCTATGTCACACGTGAGCTTCAAACCTGATCGTGTTCAGTGACATATAGCAGTGGTACCTCTTAAATAGTTTACTCCAGAGGCTTGCGTGAGCGAGTCTTGAACCGTTCTGTAGATCGGTGGCCTTCTGATCCTGGCTACTAGGATTGCCACTTGTGACTCCGACCGTGGTATTAGGCCTTTCGTCCCGAGTATCTGAGCCTGGTGCCTTGATGGTGTCACCAAGGTCTGCGTGCTCATTGTTTTGCAGAAGTGTTGCCATCTCAAGAGAGTCATTCCACTGGGAGTTCAAATCATCTTCGATAAGGCCTCCTAACGATCGCTGAGGGCCTAGCTTTGGAAGCTTGAGGAACGTGGAAGGTCCCCCAGTCTCTCTCTGTTCAAGCTCCTCAATCATCCGCATTTCAGGATCCATGGTGTTGGGGGGGGGGGGGGTAAGCGCGTCAGGGCGCTTTTTAGTACATTAGGTGATTCAAAAGGACTTCATACGGTCGCCAGTCTAAGAACTAACTCATTAACTTCCTGGGAGGGTGCCATGCTTTAAAGAATAACCCATGTTGAAACAACGCTGCAGCCTGATTGAATCACCAAGCTGACCTCCCATGCTGCTGTCCCACCCTGGGGCTGATATGCAACAAATGAGTAGCCAACCACGCTTGCATTGTTTTCGCCATTTGCCCAATCGACCGGAGACTCTGGTTGAGATCTCTCCCGATTATAGGCGGAGCAGTCTGCGGCGGCCGCCCATCACTTCGGCATATCGGTAGCGCCTGAAACCCGGACTCGCTGATATTTTTATATTTTGCTGCTTCCAAGATTCACTCAATCCTATTTGAAGGTTCACTGACAGTTAATCGGAGTGAATAATTATTCAGCTCGGCCAAGGCTGCTTTAGCGCAACGCCACCCATCGTCCCCGAGACAGGCAGGCACGAGCGCGATTGACCTGCCTCCCTGGGTATAGGATCACCTTCTGCGATTTGATGTAGCTGAACAAGGATCTTTAAAAACTGCTCTCGATGCTTGGCCCTTCTTGATCCGCTATCTGGCCTTTCTGCATCACTTTGATCATTTCTGAACTTCGTATGTCTACTGGTCGCTGAAACAAAATAGATAGAGGCGCCAGCGTTTATTGAATATACTACGTGCGAAGCCGTGAGGGGATACACTCCAGAGTCTGTTAACTAGCCGGAGCCTCCTATGGCGGTGTGCTTCATCACTTGTATGGTGAAGCAACACCGATTGCTCAAGTCGCGGAACGCACGAGATCAGGCATTGTGTCATATTTGATCTCACCCTGAGATGGCATTATGAAGGCTCTCCTTGACTGGCTGTCTTCTTTTCAGACATTCCACATTTGAACAGACAGAAGTTCAAAAGCACGCTTAAACTAGGGTACCCGGCATTTGCTAGAATAATCTTCGTGTCCTTCAGCGAGAACGAATTTTCAGGCGGCACATTATCCGAACAGGAGACGATGACACTCGTGGCACGCAATTAAACAGTGTTTGGTGAAGTCTCAATTAAATCTTTGCCCAGGTAGATGCCGGAAACTGGAGTGTCGCTCAGCACTTGATCGGGCCCGCAATCTCGACTTGTCAATGCCCTGCCGCACAAATTTCTGTCGATACCACTCCTACCCCCATATCTTCGACTTCAAATAGTAAGTGAGTCGCCAAACAGGCATTAGGAATAGACTGACAAGATGGATTGTGGTTCCTAAATATCCATCAAAGTTGAAATTCTGTGAGGCAGAGATACGGTTCAGAAACTTGACCCTTTTCAAAAGGTTGAACAGGGAGTCGGACAGACAACTTACCGGCATGGAAGCTCCTCCGCTCTTCTGCACCCAAGCAAACGCGCGATCAATCATCTGTGACTCATAAACGGCCAAGGCCTTTTTCACTTCCACAGTCGACGGCGGGTTGCCTGATTTGGCAGCTTCATTGAGCTGCAACAGTGGTGGCAGAAGGTCGACGCAGTCTCTCAAGGCCTGGTTTCCTCCCATTCCTCTTGAAACTTGGTCAGCTTGCGGGTCCCTTGACAGATATCGTGAAAACAGCTTGTGAGGGTGAACTTGCCTGTTCGGCTGCATCGCGTGGATCGCGTCGCCCATGAGCCACACACGGGGATGTCCTTCTTCGGGGCTCTGAGGTTGCACGTTGCGACGCCATGTCTTAGACAGCGTCTTGCTTGCTCGGAGATTGAGTGCTATGATGGGACTGGAGTCGTCATGCTCGCCAATCGAGATCATTATGTGACTAGATTAGGCATTGGGTTAGTCTCATTGTGGACATTTGTGCAGGTCTTTTTGATCCTGGACGAACGTACTACTCCGGGGCCCAGTTTTTGATGGCTTCGAGTACAACCTTCAAGTGGTTTCCCGTCTCTGAAAGGTCAAGTCCTGGGAACCTTGCCTTGGGCACATTCAGACCCCAATAAAACGACGCTTCTTCGATGTTGTATTCAAGTTGTTTCCCGCCCTTGGACAAGCCGTTGCTGGAAGGCGGAAGATATACTATTTCGCTCTCATCAATATTGCGTGGGATGTGGGAAGAACAGGAAGCTCGGTCTGCTAATAACTTACGTGCAAAGTAAAAACTATATCCTTCAGAGAAAACAAGTATAGGTCCCTGGAGCAACCTCGGAGGAAGCATTTTTACTCGATTGGGTGGAAGGCTGCCCTTCTGAACAAAGCACCAGTGGCTGCCAATGTCTACGATATTTCTTGCACCAACTTGTTTGTTAATCTAGAACGATCTCATGTGTCAATAATTTTGCAACAAGTCTTTCTTTCTCACCCTGTCTCTCCCTCTCTTATTTCTTTTTCTCCGGCAGTACTCTGAACTAACCTTTGAGCCACTGCCATCAGCACCCACCAGAACATCGCATAAGTCAGCAGACCCGTCTGCGAAGTGAACTCTGACACGTTCCTGTCCATCATCTTGTCGGACGATCTCAAATCGAGAAAAGGCTTTCTCGAATTCGACATGGTTGGCCTTCTGCACTGGAGCCAGAAGGAGATTTCGAAGAACGACGCGGTTGATTGCAGCGGATCTTGAATAGGATGGCAACTGTGAAAGATCTAGGACGACCTTGAACTGGGATGTGCAGAGAATCGGCGCAGTGGATGAGAGATTTGAGGACATTCCGAGTTTGCTCGTGATAGCGGATACATGATCCGGGTTCAAGCAGGCCTCAAAGCCTTCTAAAGCCGCATCGCCCATTCGAATCTGGTAGCCTTCACGCTTCGAGTCGGCCGGATCTCTCTCATACAGAGTGAAGTCGACATCGTTGTTCATAAGGCCGTTGGCAAGCAGCGAACCACCCAAGCCCCCACCAACAATGATGACTTTGAAAGATGGCATTGCAACGCGCGACAGGGAAAGCGTAGTATTGTGCTTTGGTGGTGGGTGAGTGAGTGGGTCGTTTGGCTGCCCGGATTACCTCGTGATTGGAGATACCTTGGAGGCAAGTCCTGCTTATCCAGCAGACCACAAGGAAAGGGAGCCTTTTCTATGCTCGGGGTGTGAATCGGTCCATATATACATACCAACAGCCGATGTCTTAAAATGTCAAATGCCGAGGGTGAAGTCGCACCCGTGCTCACGGCCGACCCCGTCCTTTCGGAGAACTCAGTGAGGGGCCGACTTCATAACGACAAGCGGCTCCGCGAAATATGGGTTGCCAGCTGCACGCTCGGTGTAACATGAGTAGCGACCCCGAGCCCGTTGTTCCGCTGCAGACATGTATATATGCCCGACTTTCACAGCAGGACCGCCTCTATCTAACGAGTGAATCATCAGGGCTGCACCTGTTGTCAGACCGTTCCAAATTCACGACCCTAAAGGAGGAAAAGTCGCCATTCGCACTACCGTTTTGTCTGATATTCCGTTATCTCTCGTAACTTTGGGAGCTATTCGTCCATTCAGCATTCGAAATCGAAATCATGGAGATCTCCGGGCTTCTCACAGTTTTCGGGCATGGCGAGTGGCGTGGTCGTTGGGCTGAAATCGAGCAACGAGGGTCACCCACTAAAGCACTTATCCTGATTGTTGTCTTGAGTGCACTTTACAAAGGTTTCATATTTGTTCGAGGGATATACCGCCGGTACTTCCATCCTCTAAGCAAATTCCCTGGTCACCCTGAAGCAAGCGTATCCACGGCTTGGGCGTTCAATGAAGCCGTGAAAGGGTTTCCGGAAGAAACGTTCGGAATTCTGCACAAGGTGTACAGTAAGTCCAGCAGATCCCATCTTCACTTGCTGATTGATTCGTTCTTGGCCTCTTAAGGCTGTCTGGATCTACTCATGGTTGACAACTTGTTGCGGCATATTTTAGACACGAAACTTCTCCGCGTCGGTCCCAACGAGCTACATATCTCTGACCCTGAGGTCTACAAGGATATCTACAAGCAGGTCGATCCCTTTCCGAAATATGAGCCATTCTACATGTCGTTCAATGCGCCTTATACCCTCTTCTCCGAGACAGATGCAGCCAAGCACAAAGAGCGTCGGCGCCTCTTGAACCCGATGTTCTCTCGTGCTGGAATCCTGAAGCTGGAGCCTCTGATACGAGAAAAGCTGTCAATTTTGGATGCAAAAGTTAGGAGATTGTCTCATCAGCAGGATATCAACATATACGATGCCTTCAGGTAAGTGGCCATTACCCCAGGAAGTCATGTTCCACCAGCCCGTCGCGTGTTTGCTATCTAAGTACATTTTGTTCCGATCGACACAATGTCTGACTTGGCTTTGGTGACTCCACAGGCTTTTGACAACAGAGATCATTATGGAATTTGCTTTCTCCCGCTCAGCTGGGCTGATTGAGGAACACCATGATGACTTTGGCTCTGTCTTTACCGAAGCCCTAGCCATCGGCACCCACGGTGTGTACATTATGTATGAGAAGCCATGGCTCAGACATCTCGCGAACGCAATACCGACTGGCATCATACGTTTTCTGAAACCGGAAATGGGCAGCTTAATGGACCTGCTTGAGGTATGTAGCGCGGTTCGGTCTGATCTGTATCTGCTGCAGTCATTCACTGTGTCACTATCCCCAGAGAGACCTTGTGACTAACCTTGCGTGGTCTCCGCGCACGCAGTACGCATTCGAGTCTGTCCGATATTGGGAGAGAAACCCGCACGAGAAGAAGTCGCATGAGGTCGTTTTCGACCGCCTTGGTTCGTTGACGCGATCAGAAAAGATGACAGAGGGCGTCGACCTACTCGTTGCTGGCTCGGAAACAACTGCAGCCTCGGCCTCCACCGCGGTGTTGCACATTCTTCAACATCCAGACGTGCAAAAGAAGCTGGTAGACAGTCTGGACGCCGCTATTTCATCGGCTGATCACATGCCACCCCTGCTCGAACTGGAAAAAATTGATTATTTGGTACGCATGCAAATCTCATATCGCAGCTATGACTATTTTCGCACCTGCTCACATGTATTTGCACAAGGCGGCATGTGTCAAGGAAAGCCTCCGATTCACCTCAGCAGCTCCGGGTCGCTTGCCCCGAGTAGTTCCAGCTACTGGCGTCCCATTCGTTGTCGATGGACAGGTCATTCCACCAGGCGTAAGTCTTTCAACTCCCACCAGCCGAAATCCACAGCCGTTCTGGTATCCAGTCCACAGCGAAGCGGATGCCTTTCAGCCGCGGGATAACAAGTTGTTGACTGCTTACATGCTCTCGACAGACGATCGTTTCCATGTCTGCGCACACAGTGCACACCAACGTCGGTGTTTGGGGACCGGACGCTCGACAGTTCAACCCTGATCGCTGGCTTGGCCCAGATGCCAAAAAGCTCGAACAGTATCAAGTCACCTTTTCCAAGGGAAACAGGATGTGCATTGGTCAAAAGTAAGTTCCATCCGGCCACATACTTTTCAGCTATTTAGTCTTTGCGTCTTGACGGCACGAAATCCCATGGACCTGTCGGTCGCTAACCGCATATCGCAAATCAACAGTCTAGCTACAGCTGAGATTCATATTATCTTGGCACACTTCTTCCGGAAATACAAGATGAGCCTTCCCGAAGACTTCGTGCCTCCCCGCAAGGTCGATGTGTTCACACTCGAGTATGAGAGGCCTGGTATTCCGATTAATGTCTCTGTCCGTGAGTAGGTATCTTCATCGAGGAGCATAGCATAGCCTGCCGTGGTTTGTATCTAGATATGGGTGCCGAGATGCGCAAATCACGACTAGCTTCAATGGAAATAAATCGTTTGGGGGCTCAATCGAGCACATTGATACGCTCCCCCAGGCGATACAGAATACTCCATCATCCATTCGTTATCGACTGACCCTGATGAGGCCTCAGAATGTCAGTGAAAGGTCCGCCGACTTCCCAACAACCGAGTGTCGCTATCAATCGAATGCCCTGGTTCAGGATCCGGGTACTGAATTCGGGCTCGTAAAGGCCGCCAACACCACCCAAAGAGCCAGATATATGGCACCCTTTCGACACCCATTCCCTTGTTGTTTTGATATCTGATTCCTCGTCAATTCTCAACGGCCCAGCGTTCGTGGTTTGCTCCGAACTCTTCTGGCTCCAACAGCGCGGATGTAGGCATCTCCCGAAGGGTCCTAGCAAAGACCTGCTGTTTGAGATGCTGTACACCCATAGAGAGAGTGACGCCAAAAAAGCACACGGAGGCTCGTGATATCCCTGGGTCGGGTGATGGCGAAGTAAGCCAAAGAGTCTACCCGCGTGAGAGGCAGCAATACGCGCATCCTTGCCACTCCCCAAAACCCATGTCGACAGCCGCATACGCGTCTCAATTTCCTTGGACTTACTGACTCGCCAACCCGAGAAGGCGAGAAGGTCATCAAATCTGAAGCGCAAGAGGATGCCAATGGCGTGATAGTGCTGAGCAAGAAGCCGCTCCATCCTAATGCCCCCAGGCCTCGACCGCCTGGCAGGGTTTAACATTTCCCAGAATTTCTCGTCGTGGAGAAGGTCGGACTGGCCAACAACAGGTCTCCCGTCACAGTTGAACACTGTGGACAGTCCAGAGTCACAGGCCTGTATTAAGAACAGGTTGTCGCGGAAATATCCCAGGAGCACCAACAAAAACGAGAACTGGCCCAAACCCTTAACCATATCTGTGCCCCTGTAGAAGTTCTCCAGCTCTCGCCGAATCGGTTTTGGCTCAGGTGCTTGTATATGAGTGATCAGCTTCGATTCAAATCATGTAAGCAATCGGGTCGTATATCTTACGACTGTACTGCTCCAGCCAGGATCCCGCATCCGCGGCTTCCCACGCGCGTTCGTGGCATGGAAGCGGGAGCTGAATCCACTCGGTAGGTATGAATGTTTGTAAATTGAAGAACAACTTGAGCTGGCTGTCGATCAACTAGCTCAAAGTCTCACGTTAGATGGTACGTCGGACGAAGCCGGCACAAAGAAGGGTCGAAAGAGAGAGATGATATGGCCAGAGAATTGACCGAATCAACTTACCCAAATCCCATACGCAACTCGTTTCTCTGCTTCCCACTTGATCCAGGTTTCCCATACATCTTGAACATTGGATTGAGGGGTGGAGTAGAGATTAGGTGCTGTACTTGTCTTCCCGAAGCAGTCTATTTTCCGGCCGATGAGACTCAGAGTGCTCCTGGTATAGTGCGCCCTCTCACACAAGGGCCTTTGGCAAGTGAAGGAGAGTGCGACTTGGACGAGAATTGCACTTTGACCAAACCAGATATGACCGACGTCTTCTTCGTCGTCGTCAACCTAATCTGTTGAGTCAGTCCGTCTACCAGTGGGCATTCACCAGCGAAGATGGACCTACCATCTGTGAAATGACTCCCCCAAGCAAATCAACCACCTCCTTGGCGAATTTTGCAGCCTCGGGTCTATCGGAATAGTGGCTCCCGATACAAGCCATTGCAAGAACCAAAAGGACCGGCGCACTGTTGGGGTCGAAGGTCGGCTTGTGGATGATCGGCAGCAAGGGATGAAACTTCTCAAGGTACAGTCGAAGGAAGGAGTTCAACGAGTACCGGTCGGGAAGGCTTTTATGACCTTGGGAAGGCCCACTCAACCGTGCGTCGGTCATCCACGGGGCATTCATCCAAAGACACAAGTCGCTATACGCTCTCTGCGATAATGCCTTGGCCGGACCGTAAGCCTCGCTACCGGGGCTGGAACAACCTTCGGAGACACCGTCATTGAGTGACACATCGCTGTGGTCATCATTTGTGTCGCAAGCGTCTGCGTGAACCTCTACATCAGGTGCCTCATGATGACTATCCGGTCCCTTGAGCTGACCCAAGCCAACAGCCGGAGATGATGAAAGCATCGTGGACTGAGAGTTCGATTCTCGTGGGATGGTATGTGCTTCCTGACCAATGTTTACTGTCTGATCATCGGATAGTATCAAAGGAGAGTGCGATGCTGGTGTTGGGAAGCCCAGGTGGTCGACCGATGTCGCTGTGCAAGGTTGATGAGAAGCGAGGGATTGGTTACCGGCGTTGATTGTGTTTTGACTGCCCCTGGCACCATGTCGCAAAGATCCAGACTGGCTCATGGGAACTTGGCTATGGCTTAATACCGGTAGTTCATCTTGAGAACCGATATCTTGCCATAACCATAGCCAAGTGGAGTCGAAGCAAAAAGACGACCGAGGACGCTCATTTGGTGCATAATCAGAAAAGCCAGGAAGGGGGCTTAACGGAGTGCTTCCCGTGAGTCCGTCCATCATGACAAAATCGTCGTTTCTCGTTGAACACACGAGGTCGAGGGCTTGAGCGCGTTCCATCGTGGAGTGTATTCCGTCAGAATGCCTCACAGCCTGGGCAGGCGCAACATCAACGTCAACATCAGAAGACAAAACCTTGGAAACAGACCCATCCGCTTGCTTTTGCGGACTAGTCTGATGCGCTGGCTTTCTCTGTACTGGATGTATCAGTCATACTCCCAAGCCGTTGCATGCGAGAGAACGTACCTGCCGCGAGCGTTTGGGTGGATAATGGCAGGGACGCCCGTGTCGCTCACACCGGTGGCACGGTACCGCGCCGTCACATCGCTGCTTTGACTGCCGACAGGCAGCACAGGATGGGCCTTTTCTAGCTTGGTTGCGGACGTTGCGATGGTTGCGAGCTGGTTCGACTGGATGGGGCTCATTTTGGTCCTCCCTGGGCTTAGGGGTATGAATGGTCATGTGGCGCTGCAATGTATCGCTGAATATTGGCATTCAGCTAAAATCAACTACCCTATGTCTACGCAAGCACGTATCGAGATGGGGCAACACGGCGTCTCTTACCTCCGGGAGAACCGCCTCTCACATTTTGGGCAGACAAAACGCCGCTCGCCGGCGTGGAGTTGTGCATGTCTTTTCAGGTGGTCGTTACGGGAGAAAACCATGCCGCAAGCCAAGCATGGGTATGACGCCGACGAGGATGGATCAGACGGGCGATTCAGGCTACATGGGTCTAGCGCGTCCATGGTGGCTGCGTTGGATCGACCATTCGCCCTGTATTGCGGCTAGGTTGAAGGTATGGATACTCTGAAGACCGAGATGGGACATCAAGTCTCGTGATGGCAAATGGCTGAGAGGCTGGGGGGCTTCACAGAAGTCGTGACAAAGCAGGTCTGAGTCTGCATACAGCGCACCCCGGACCAACCCCTTTGCCGGAAGCTGCCAAGCAGCCTGCAACATATTTTCGGTTCGGACGTGGAGAGACTTCGGGCTGGTTCGAGAGGCCGAATTTGAGGGGCCGAATTGAGGGGCCGAAGGGGCCGGGACACCACCAGGCTTGTGGGAAACGCGCCTCCACAAGCCTCCAACCCCTGAGGTCAATGACTCCGCGGACGTTCCGTCAAATGTGCTCTTGGCAGCCAGGATGAAAGACGTTCTTCGTCAAACTTTGGAGCAGGCCCGAGCCATCATGTTATGTCACGATGAATAAATTCGAGAACGGATATTCGCAGCCGCAAAAACGGAGGGTACACCCGTACATCACTCGCGCCATAGCTACAGCCCATCAGAGCGCTTTACCCAGGCCCATTCACACACCCACACTCCACACCTACACACCTACACACCTACACACCTACATGCCAGATACCTATACACTAAACACCTATACACCTAAAACCCATATACTAAATACCTATATACCTAAAACTTATATACTTAATTTATAAACCTAATTAGATTTGCTAATTAGGCGTGGGTGTTGCAATGTACGGGCGTACCCTCCGTTTTCGCGGGTGTGAATATCCGTTCTCATAAATTCAAGAGGCGGAAATAGATCCAAATCACAGGGTAGTTGTTGTTATTGATAGGCTGGATTTAGCAAAACTTCACCAAAAGTCCTCTAATAGGTGAGGGCATTGCGATCCGCCTGCAGCCGGTCTCTTGGGCACGTGGGGCCCATGGGTGAAACTGTATGGCAAATGAGGCTTTCTAGACTAGGAGCAATGGACTGATCACTACGAAGTCAACATAACTCCATGAGACGAATCTATTAAACTGCTGGCGAAATAGACTGCTCGGCCAAGAGACCAGTAATTTCCAATCGCAATTGCAAATACCCAGCAGTATATAAGTGCCGTTCCGTCACACCCCAGGCCAAAGTAATGGTGTCTTGATGGTATCGGACTGAACGAAGGCTCGACTCATACTTCGATTTGAAACGAAGAGAGCGATTGTTTCCCCATTACGGGGCTAAGACCTGTGAGAGAGTTATAGGTGCGTTATTCAATAGGCAAGCCGCCGGAGAAACAGGCACCTGGAACTAGCCACATTAAAAGGCCGTCTATTGCTGGTTGCTTGTTTTTCTCTCTGCTAATGGCGTGTCGCGTACCCAAATTAGCTACACGGGGCTAACATACGTGGTCTAACCCTAATCTATCTCACCGCAATCGTCGAACTCCTAGGCCGGTACCTAGATGAGTAGCTAGGTTACTTTGCCAACGCCTAGGCTCAGCAACCTCAATGATAAGTCAGTTTGCGTCCACTTTGAGTCATCCAAAATTATGGTATGCTAGCGTAATTTACCAACGCATAAAAGCCTCCGGGTAGCCAGATTTGCAGTGGCAATCCAGCAAATCCTTCTTACTTCATAGTCCAAGATTCGTCCACTCCACCACTACATAAAGACAAGTTTTCCACAATAGCAAGCGCAACACAACGACGTGACAGCAGCAGTCATGAATAAGTCGGGACCTAGACCAACTGCCAATACAGGTGCAATTAAGACGACTATCCTCATTTTATCTGATACGCACGGAATGGCTCTGGATGAGTACCTACCCTCCCCACGCGCAGATGTCGCTATCCACTGTGGCGATTTGACGGAAGAGTCCAAATTGGCTGAAATGCGAACAACTTTGGGGCTCCTGAAGGAAATCGACGCACCTCTGAAACTCGTTATTGCCGGAAATCATGACTTCACTTTAGACATACCGTCCTTCAAAAAGAAGGTCGAAGATGCACGGCCTCCTCTCGAGCCCGCGCTTGTGACAGCAGAGTACGGTGATTACGGTGAAGCAGAACGGCTCTTCTTAGAAGCACAAGAACACGGAATTCGACTTCTTCGGGAAGGCACTCATCGCTTCGTTCTGTCAAATGGTGCTGAATTGACGGTATATGCAAGTCCCTATACACCGTCATTGGGCGATTGGGGCTTCCAATACAAGCCGGATCAGGGACATGTGTACAACATTGAGAAGGGCACTGATGTTGCCATTACGCATGGACCACCGCGAGGTGTCCTGGATCGAACCAACGGTCGCGAACGTGGAGGCTCCTCTGAGCTGTTCGCTGCCGTGGCTACATCGAGACCACGTATCCATTGCTTTGGCCACATTCACGAAGGCTGGGGCGCTAAGATGGTCACATGGAGACAAGCACAGAGCCATCTGCCCTCACATTTGACCGACATAAATAACGGCAAATCCGAAATTCTCGAAACACTCAACACAATCCTACCGGGAAAGTACGACACGCCCGAAAATATAGCGGTCAAGGACGCGAAGCTCGTGAGGTACGGCAAGCAAAGACATTGCCACACGAGTCACTGCCATGACGACGAGTTTCCTCTGGAGGTCGAGAAGCAGACTTTGTTCGTGAATGCAGCGATTAAGGGTGGCGGCGATGAGCTACCAGTGCAGTTTCCGTGGCTTGTGACTTTAGAGCTGCCTAAATCAGAGGCGACAAAACAGACGGAAGCCATGCTCAACATTCATAATGGCATCAGCGGTGAGCGTAACTTCTGCGGAAAGCGAGGGAACGAGCAGAGTGAGCACAACGATGTGATAGGCAATCGATTGACATGAAAAGTTACCCATCCAATGCAACCGGGCTGGATCTTGCAAAACGTCATCCAGAGTCCAAGGAGCTGTGGGTGCTATTGATGTCCTCGTAGAACCGTTTCTGCAATTCAGTGCGGGTACAAAAGGACTCCAATTTGACTCTGGTGACCAAAAACCTTCCGAAGTGTCTACTTTCACCGCTTTGCTTCCAAGCTTGTTGCAGCATTCTGCTCACGCCTGAGCCTTGGATCTAGATGGACTGCCGAGGTGTAAGAGAAAGATCCACCAGCATTGAGTGAACAAAAATGTTAAATTTGAAGCAAGGAGCCTGCAAATAGCTCTATTCCTTCGATATCTCACGGTTGGAATTGTAACGAATCGACCAAATGGAGGTTTAGCTATCATGCCACTCGGTTGTAGATGGTAAGCGTTGTTCTCATATAGTCGTCGCTGTGAAGCTATCTAGTCTAGTTTATATAGTCATGTCTCGTTAAGTCGTTTGATGAGATGCATACATGTTCTTGGTCTCAGTCCTCCACAAGTTCATGTTTGTCCGTTTCTGAGCTCGAGAAGCCGTCACGGAAATGATCAAGAACTTCATGCGCGGCCCCTTGGAGATATTGACCTTCGGCCATCTCGTACTTTAGACATCCTCTTTGCTCGCCATATTCACTGACCCATCCATCCCATCGGTCGTTGACCACGCCGCATATGCTTGCAGCTGCATCACTTCCGGCGTCTGCCTCACGCTTCCGTATTCTCTCCAACCACTCTGCTCTGAGTTCCCGTTTGGGATAAACCAAGATGAGGTTGACACCCTCTTCGAGAAGCTGACTATAAATGACCTTGTGTGTTGAAATCATGAGGATGCAATTCTCGCTTAGTCTTTCTCTGATTGCGTCGAGATAGTTGTATGGCCATGTGGGCCCCTTTGGGAACAGACTTGAGTCGAGATCTACCACCCGAACGCCGTCGTACGCCTCGTCATGCGCAGCCTTGAAGGTAGATTTTCCGATCGCAGCAAAGCCACATATTACGATGGCCTTTTGTTCCCTTGTGGCTTGCTGATTTGTGATGGATTTTGTGGTAGATGCATTCGGGCTTTGTGCATGGGTCTGAAGGTCCATCTCCAGGCAGATCCGCAATGAGGTGGTCGGTGTGATCACGATTCGCTCTGGACGTCTCGGATGACAAGATTTTTGGACGATCATGGGGTCCGTCGAATCCTTCAACATGGATGTGTTTGAAGTTTCTCGCAATGAAATATTGTCAAAAATAGGTTGGATCATTTTGGTTCTTGGCAATCCGTGGTGGTAGGTCGCAAACAATTTGCTTTTCCCATGAATCTGGGGCCGTTTGAGGTCTTCTACAATTTATTTCGTGGTATAAAGCACTTTCTACATCGATCTGCTGAGTCTTTACACATGCGCTGACAGAAAGCCTGGCTGCCTAGTGCCTATTAGGCTGCAGATGGTCTGCAAGGTTGGTTGCTCAGCCACACCCGTTTGATCCAGACCACGGCCGCCCGCCCCAAGCCTGTCAGACACGCAAAATGCCTTACGAGCCCCCACCGTTTTATTTAGTGTCTTCGAGGCCGAAGTGTAAGAACTGTTTCGTGTTGTGTCCCGACGGCTTGGGATGAGGCTCCTCGGGCCCAAGCAGTCACTTGATGCCCGCTCAGCCCTATAACCCTTCCTAAGGCCAGGCGCTACGGAAGTGAGGATGCACACGATTCCTCCTAAGATTACAGGGTCCTGACTCCCAGTCCGGTTGGTTCGTTTACGCCCCGTGTTCGCCCCTGGGAGTACATGTCACAGGGCTGCTCATAAGCAGGCTCAGCGACCAAGCCTATCTCACCTAATTAGTCTCTGACACAATTTTTGAACGACTCGTCAAATCCTTAGACAGTTTGCAAGGCATCGCCCGTGGCCATGTATCAGGATGCCGCCGATTGTGAATCATACGGTGGTGTGGTATTTGCACATTTGATACGAAATGGGTTCTTCATTTGCTAAACTAATTTCATGGAGTATCTAAAGGCCGGGACTTGACACGGTCATCGACGATGAGCACGCCACTCCTCCGTCGTATTCAACAATTGACGCCTGATGCGGAGTCAGATCGGCTGACTGCAATTGTGCAGGACCTAAGTGTCATCGTGGGGAACATCATGGGGTTTGGCTCAACGACGAGAGTCTAGGAGAAACGAGAAGTGATCCCTAAGCCCGTTCACGCCGCTATCTACATGTTCTCGCAGGCAGAGCAAGCGAAGCCGCACGGCAACAGGTCAGCCACTTTATAGTGCATCGGACGTACGAGTCTCACACTAAGGGCACTACTTCCTCCTGCGTTTCGCCCGGTTGCTCAGGGGTGATTTAGTGTGATAGTGGCACTTCTCTTCTCTAGAGGGTTAAGGCCGAGATATCGTCATGCGGCTAGTGAGCGACTGTTGGACCTGATGGATCAGTGAATACGGTCGACCGGTGAGTGGAGGGCCCAAAATTCAGGATATCTTCAAGAGTCCGTAACGGAAGTCTTAGAGATTTTTCAAGACTATATTCTGGTTCAAAGAGTGACGGATACATTCTAGTGGGCCATGAAGAAAAGAAAAGAATGGATATTCGCACCCGCAAAAACGGATGGTACACCCGTACCTAGTTAGATCACTCGCGCCACAGCTGTAGCCATCAGAGCACATCACTCAGGCCTATTCACACACCCACCCACCACCCACCCACCCACACACCCAACACCTACACACCTAATTCACATACCTAACTTATACACCTAGGTATATAAGTATATTCTGTGAGATGGGTACCAGGAGATGCAAGTTTGAAATACGGTCTTACACGTGGACATATCTAGTTCAGAAATTGCGTTGCACTGGTGGAATACAGATACCAAAGCAGGGCATCAGCAGCGCCATGCTGCCCAGGCCGAGCGGGCACTCACAAGTACAGCCTTATGTTGCCGGATTCCAGACCAAGACCGACCGAGTCTGTCTCTGTACTTGCACTTGGACTCCCAAGGCTTCTTCATCTAGAGTTAGGCCAACAAGACCAGCATCGCCCGAGCGGAGAGAAGGGACCGATGCTAACATGCTTATCATAGCCGGCTTCGCAGCGCGCAGTGGCTCACATGTCACTGTTAGTTGGCAAAGAAGACAAGGTTGAGACGACAGGTACAAATTATTGTACCATTCCAAATGGTTCCATAAAGGGGTGCAAGTACTGTGCATCTCGTACAATGATCATTGGTGGCAAGCTTGGTACCTACCTAGGTAGGTATGCAGGGACTGTCCACATCTGACGCTGTCAAGGTCACTTGGCGTATGATCTGAATGCCGATATACATTGTAACAAGTAAAGAGGAGTGCAGGAAGAAAGCCGTGTCTTCTCTACAGCTGCAGCGTTGTCAATGAGCTAAGCGACGAAGTCTCAGAATCAATGAAAACGTCTAGGGTGGCGACCCTGCGTGGACCCAATCAATAGGGTCAAGGTGTTTTGAAAACGCCTTATTCACTGCCACGACTTAGTACATTGCAGAAGCAGCCACCGTATGCAGGCCCCGGCCTTTTTGGTATTTGTGAGCCCCGAGAAAAGACTTAACCGAATGTGGTGTGTGGGTGTCAAGTAGTCTTGAGCTCATCCCTGAACGGGGCGAAACTGCGTCAGCATATGCTTCTTATGTAACTGTACACGTGACGGCATAAGTCCACGGGGTAATTATTCGCGGAGGCTTGAGGAAACTGACCTATTGGAAGATCACCTTCTGATGGCATGGCTGAGCTGTGCGACAAGCACTAGGACGCCAACAAAAGCAGGATGGCTGCTTTCCCGGGGACAACGCATAAAACTGGATTGATCATTCCTCTATCCGCTTACTCTGAAAATTTCTCAATTGCATCAGGAAAAGGCTCACAATACTTGCGCATCACCACGCGACTTTTCGTTCTACGTACAAGACTTTCTAGCTACAAAGTGCTGTGCAAAGTGAGGGGTCATGGACACATCTGCGGCTGATCTGCAAGCGCAGTGGGCTAGCCCAAGCGACGTCACTTCCATACTCATGATAATCGGGGGCGACGTAGTGCAAAAGGCGCTCGCTCAAGGAACGGGGAAGCTCTACACACCGGTCTGCTTCTCGTTTGGCTGTGTTGCCTATGCCTTCGTCTCTCTCGTCAGCATCATCGGGGACGGTCGTCTCCTGCCGCCGCCAGACTATCCCGCCAAAGTATTCAACCTGGAATCGGGATACCAACGGGAAAACAAGAACTGGGTGGTTGGGCGCATCCTACGCGACCTTGAGTCGTCCTTGTCCCGGTCTGATCCGCTAGGGGATAACGGCATACGAATATCGGTATTTGAGGCAGCCTTGAACTCCAACGGTCCGACATCGTTCTCGTGGGGCTGGATTCATGTTGCGGGCGCCTTGATTACGGTCGTGCAGTTGGCGCTTGCAGTGGTTCCAATCGTGCTGTACCGTGAATGGACTGTCATCATGATACTCTCGGCTGGGACAATTCTGGTGCAGATCACGGGTTGGCTGCCACAGTGGAGGGCGGAAAAGCTCCCGAATAGGCAGCATTCAAACGCCATGTACGCCCTGACATCTGGGAATGGATCTCGAGACGTGATAGTGATCTTCGGGAGAGGAAACTGCCTGGACCTCGAGGAGCTGTGCGCATCAGGAAGCCCTCGCACGAGCAGGCCATGGGAGAAGTTCATCCGCCTTTCGGAGCAGAAAACTAGGTACGACGAGAAGAAGGAGTTGCCGAGGCGGGACACGATGCTGCGAAAGTCAATCAATGCCCATGGAATGCCGATCGGGTTTTGGATCACGAGAATCGTGGGCCTAGTGCTCTCCGTGTTTTGGATGCTCGTTCTCATTAATGTCGCCGCAGCAAAACGGCACACATGGTATCTGTTCGGAATTGGTGCTATCGGCATGTTCCAGAATGCGTGGCTTGCAGCGACAGAGAGACAGCCCAAGAGGCACAATCTACCTCTGGTACACATCGACACGATCAAAACCCGCAAGGTCATGGACGGTCTGATGGACTTCGAGACAGTATATCAGCAGGCTGGACCATTGCTCACAGAGTTCTTCCCGGGAAAACTTCGCCCGCTCGAAGAACAATGGTGGCATGGGCAGGGAGAGAAAGACAAGGACCCCTACGACGACGAACGAAGGAAGCACGAACTCGCCCGTGGAACACCAAAACGCTTTGAAAAGAATCGCTTCCAACCATCTCCAGCTTTAATACAAGGTCGTCTGTCAATCGACCGCGATGAAGAAGGCAAAATTCAGAGTGAAGGATTTAACCCAATTCTGATGGACCAGCGACCAAGTCCAGTGCCAACCGAGAAAATACCCGAAGCGGATGAGTTGGCCACGATCAGTCCGGTTCACATTGACCCTCTAGAAACTTCACCCACAAATCAGAGAACGATGCGAGATCACCCGGCAGCAAGCGGCGCATATACTCATATGCAGTCACGATACGCCCCGTACGGGGCGGCAGCAGATACCCAAAGTTCTCGTGCAGTCCAGGAGCAGATGGCCATCCAACCACAGCCTTACTCCATGTCAAGTGACTGGCCATCTGCATCAACTCTCGATGCTGCAAGGCGGCTGGGAAGCACATTGGAGTGGGGAATTCCTGAGAAACGTGAGGACTGAAGACTACGGTGGAATACCCGGGCACCTATCACATTTCGATTCCAAAAGGGCAGACTCTCAAAGGCACAGCCGAATTCTACAATATTGACCTACCGGAAGGCTCACTGTCACATCAGTGCACACGGTGGAATATCTGAGTTTGAGGTAGTATGGTTCCCTAGGGAGTAAATCAATGAAAATAGGTATAAATATTGTATACGGTGCATATTCAACCTTGGGTTATTACTGCGATTCCATCCTTTCTACCATCCTTGCTCTCGAAATTCTCGTCCGCGCTCAGAAGGCTATGTTCCTTTGAGACAAGTTTGAGAGGTTTCGGAGAGCTGATCCCTTTCTTACATGGGTGCTTTCCCTTTGCTTGTTGCTGTCCATGTTGCTGCCTTATTGAATGATGAAAAGAAATTCGTAAATCTGCCACTGCCAGTGCCGTTAGGCTCGTTCCCTGTCTTGTCCATGGGCAAAGCCGTACCGACCACACTTAATTTCTCTTGATCCACTCTCGGCTTATAATCGTCAACGCACCAGCGCTGGTTCTCATCAGTAAGCTCTCCGATCACTCCGAAGCTGCTCAGTCTCTGGGGCCTCACTCGGCGGACCCAGACCCTCGAGATGATCCAACACTGATACACATCATATGGCTCCTTGCCCTCTTTGCGTCGCCGGGGGCTTCCGTATATCTCTACGAGGAGCGCGACCTCCTTGCGATCTTTAGGTCTTGGTCGTGACATTATCAGCGCGAACCGTTTCGGCGCTTTCGAATTTCCAGTATCATTGTTACTCGCTTGCACGACGTCCATGGAGGGCTTCTCAATTGAGGATACAGAGTACCACTCATTCAGCTCCCTATCGATGGGGAATTCAAAGCCCTCCCCCGTCACCAAGTTGGCCAGTTGTGATGCAAATTTTGAACTGTACAGGATGACCCCAGGGTATCGGACAATGAGGCCCTCGCGTTTCAGGTCCGTGGGATAGTCCATGCGTGCCAAAGGATACGGATAATCCTCAGTTCTTCCCGTCATCCAAGTCTCGGGAGACCACCCAAAGCCTGAAATTGACAGTCGAGGCGGCGGGAGAAAGATCATGCCAGATGGGATCGATCCTTCCCAATGTTGATGTATGAGTTGCCAAAACTCCTTCATCATTTCTTGACGCTGTTTCATGGCCTCCTCGGATCCTGGTTCGAATCTTTTCATTCCGCCTGCTTTTGAGATATCAGTTTCCCGATAATCGAGATTCAGCAGGGTTGCCAGCGCCAAGGTTTCGTCTTCTTGTCGAGAAGTACTCTATTTCATAGGTCAGCGTGTATTAGTACCTCTGAATTTGGTCATACGTCTCGAAAATGTGAGACGCAAGACACAAAGTACAGAAAGCTTTGAGGGCAAAGACGGTAAGCGGACCTCGTCATAGCGAGGTCCAGCTGAACTCACCCGCCACCTTACGGACCGCCAAGCACTCGCGATGAGTATGGATCCCTTTGTGCTATCGGAATCGCCGGGTCGATTCCTCACCTCCCTTTCAGATACCATAAGGTTCTCGCGAAGCTGTCGAATCAAGATTCCCGACATGGATAGCGCTGACTTATGAGGTTCAACGTTCTTGCCGTTGGCCGCGAGATTTTCCATTAGCTTTTCAAAGTCCCAACTTGGGAATGGATCGAGTTGTTGGTCGGCGGAGCCTGAGTGATCAGGCTGACAGGCTATGGAAATTTTCTTGCTGAGAAATGCCTCTTGAAGCGTCCATAATCTTCTCATCCAGCTGCTGGTCAAAAGCCTCATGGCAGCCTTGATTGGACGATTACCCGCCTCATAGCTGCATAGGTCCTTATCGATGATGATAGAATGAGTGGAGGAGTCATATACATGGCGTATCTGTCGAATTGAACGCTTCTTCAAATCGTCAAAATTCCCTGGCACGCGTGGCGATGAATCCTCAGCTTTGGGCCTTACGGGGATGGCGAATGTGTCAAGCCAGAAAAGAGGGCTCGCGTCTGTTCGGGTGTTGCCTAGTGGAGGTTGTAGTAATTCGAGAAGATGGGCAAGGTGCTTCATTTGACACTGATGGACCTCGTTCTTGTCTTCATTCCCCAGTCCCTGAGACCAAACGTGAGATATGGTCGCGAAATCAGGCCTCTGACCAGCATGCGACCACTTCTCCACCATAACGACGATTTCCGTGGGCTTCATTTGGATTCTGAACAAGGGAAACTCGGAGCCTTCGTCATTATCGTCGACTTTGCTCAGTATCTTGTACACATCATCCATATTTGGGCCCACCATCGAGCAATCGCCTCTTCGACATAGCTCTTCCACCAGTCCGTCATGTGTTTTATGACATTGCGGCCGATATAAAGACGATATTGTGCCATTATCTGAGACCCAGTTGGGAGTTTTCGTAGCACTTGCTGACATGTAGATGCAGTTCTGGGCCTCCCTACATGCCGTACCATGGTCGGGGACTCCAGGATAGTGTTTCGTAGCGGCAAGCAGCAGAGTCGCGTTAGACCCCATTTGTACCTTGAGCATGTTTTCGACATGGCTGTGCAGCAAAAGGAGTCAGCTAATAAAGAACTAAGGAAGAAGTTTCGTCTGGATATGGGGAGAACCAGGTCACAGTATGGCCATGGCTTGTTTCAAAACCTGCAGCCTAACAATACCTTTGAGGTACAGGCTACAGAGAGGAAATCGATTTTCCAGAGAGGGTAAAAATTGTATCCGGAAGCTGCTTACGGACAAAACTTCAACCTTTTGATTTCTGAGGAGACAAACTCGGACCTTCCCCAGCCCTCATTGTCGTCTTCGTGCCAACCTCGCACCATTGTCCCCGTCGATTCCATGATCTCCAGCTTCGCAGCTGATAAGGTCTCTCCAAGAATCATGATTGCCAGCGAAGTCTTCGGTGATATACCAAGCTTGCTGGTGCGCGTTGCTCCTTCAGCCAGATTTGCCCGGACTACCTGACGACCCAGTTCAAGGATGAGGTCGGACTGGATTAGTCTAAGCTTGGCTTCCTGGCGATTCTGATCCGCCCATTTATGCCAACTAGCAAGCGCCTTTTTCAGTTTCTTGGTGCGAAGATACGTCACGGGAGTGTTTTCAACTCTTGTGACGCTATCGGAGATCAAATCTTTGAACTTCAGGAGTGGCTCATCAGTTCGGACAATACAAGTGATGAGACAGAAGAACAACCATGACTGGATAAATTCCTCGGCATTGTTCAAAATGATTTTGTTGCCGGAAGGCTGTGTCTCGGCAAGCTGCAGGTGATACGTGCTCGGGTTGACAGTCCAGCCATGTTGTCCCGGGAATCCGAGAAAGTCGTCATGCTCGTACCCGTGTTTGTCAAAGAAGTCATCATCGGACCCCACGCAACAGTTATCGTGCGCTGTGACGTGACATGGAATCGTGATGTCAAGAAATGAATCGTAATAGTCCATAAAGTGCTCCATTTCTAGAGCAAGAGGACTTATGTATGCGGCTTTGACTGAGACACTTATGTATGGACTTTATTGAAGCGAAAGTACATGGTAGGGTATCGGAGCGGGGGTCGATCAACACCTCGCTGTTCTGGAATTTCTTTTGATACTGTTGCGGCTCAACTCTACAAAAATAGCGGTCAATCCGAGGCTTTTCTCGACAGACCGTTCATGCAGCAGCGTGATTGTGGGTTCCACATTCATCCGATTGAGAAGGATGATTTGTTGCTTTTTCCGTCTCGGTGAGCACATAATTATGCAAGTGAGCTTCGAGTGCATGGGAAAATCCGCTATTGATACACATCGATGGACCGGTGGGCAGCCACAATGCAGCAACTGAGGGGTGAGCTGGCTAACTCGAGTGAGTGGGTGGTGTCGATCTAGACTAAAATGGCCGAGAATGGGTACTGAGGTAGCGCGCGCCACACGATAAACCACAGCCATGGGATGGATGTCTCACGCAAGTACCATTCAGCCCATGCCCAGGCCCTGAGCCGCCCCCTACCTCTGCTGCAGTTTGATTGACCCGGAGGAGTGTCTAGCCCCCAGCCCAACGACGTGCCACCACAGAACCTCATCAAATCCAGCCCCCCCCCACGGCCATCCTCCGCCTGACCCGGGCGCCGACCTTGCATAGCCACCAATGGCATGACTTTTTCCACGTACTTGGCTAGTTTCTCACAGCTGGAGGCCCCGAGTCCCGGGTCTCATTTTTTTCTTGACCCAAACTCTCCCACAACAACACCATCCAAGATGCCAGGCTCGACATTCACACAAACGGCACTCTTGAAGGCTAGAACATTATCCTTCGCGCCCACGGTGAGTTGACGTGGTCAGATTCAAAATGAGACCAAACGAGATATGGCGTAACGAGAGTATCGTACTGATCGTCGTGAAATCTCCAGGACCCAGCCCGCAGCCAGAAAAAGGCAAGCTCCAGGACGTCTGCGAATTATATGTAAGACAGTGCGCACCAGTAGGGGAGATTTCATGAAACCTAACAGGAGACGAAAGAATCATCATCGCGCACGGGCTTAAGCGGTTCGAGAACATCAACGCTGCATTTGAGCAACTTGTTGAAGCTATATTTGAGCCGTCGGATCGCGAGAAACGCAGGTTGTTCGGAGTGCCTTATGTCTACCCCTTCGACATAGTCAAGTTGATCAAAGATGGGGACGGCCGATTCCATAAGACGTATACGCGATTTCGAAAGCATGTGAAGCAGGCACTCGTGAGTTTGCCCACATCTTGTTCTGTAACACTGGAGTCGTGCAAATATATTCCAAGAATTTCAAAGTCAACTTTGAGAAGCTAATTGAGTATTTCGGAAGGCCGATACCTCGCGGAAGTCAACCAGCTCTTTGCCGCAACCTCCGAGAATCATCTTTCTGGCACATGGAATCGCCTCCTGGCTAGTTAAGCGTCTGTTGTCTGAGGCGGATGGCCGGAGTCCAGTGCCAGAGGACGACATGCTGTTGGAAATACGGCAAGTGGAGAGCGTCATATTCTTACAGGACTTCCCACACAGCCAGACTCTTGCTGTCAGCTATTCCAATTACATAGAACAGTGGGTGGAGACTTTGTCCAAGTTCTCTGTCCTCGGGGATGACTGGTTGGCAAGCCAAGATACTATTGAAGATGAGGGAATGGGAGACCGCGAGCCTGATGGGAAGAAGAGGCTGTTTGGTCTGAAACAGCGATTGCGATGGATTGACGATCGATTCCGAGGCTTATCAGCTAACCAGCATCTGTCCGGCCACACCTGGGTGCTGGACCCTCATCACCCCGCCATTGATATACGCCAGACTTCGAATCTTCCAGGATCACATCCTGCGAATAGTGAAAAGCACACAGGCGCCGTGAATACCTTGCTCCGTCGGCATCGCAACAACACTACGACAACAAGAGCGGTCACAGTGAATGCCGATGTCAGCCGCATCAAGACTTTCATTCAGATCGTCAGTCCTGCGACTGACAACACCATCCAGTCTGACCAATGGTCCGCGGTGACAAGCCTGATCCTCGTCTCTAAAGAGACGAATGAGCTCGAATCGCACCTATACTTCCCAAAAGGTCAGGGAAAACTGGAAAACACACGAAACCGCCCTCAAGCGACCCATCATAGGTCTTCATCTGCACCACAAGGTGCTGTAACTGGTTTTATTTTTCCAGAATACACCGCAAGAGAGGCAGGCAAATCCTTCCAGCGGCCACGGCCGTACAGCTTTCCTACTTCAAGACCTGTGGTTGCGAGGTCATCAAACGACGAGGAGAAATGGCGGATTGTATTCGACCGTGCTCGGAAATATTTGTTACAAGGCGACTTGGACAATGCGGATGTCTTGTGCAAATGGTGTGTGGATACCGGCGATCAATTCTTTGAAGGGACAGACATCCCTCTCTATTGGCGAATGCAGCGAGCAATCATTCAAATACTGAGAGGCCAGTATCGAGACGCTCACACACAGCTACGAAATATTCTCATGAGTTGCTTTGTAATTCTGGAGGGGCGAGTCGGAGTGACCAAGGCCTGGCAGAAATTTGACAAAGCAAGCGACACCGGATATCTTCCCCAGGTCCCTTGGTTGACTAGGGGGCCAAGTGAAGTCTCAGGGGTCGAAACGTCCAGATCGCAAGACTCCGAGACGGAGCAGGATGTTCGCAGAAACCTTTTCATTCTGAGTCTTGAGCTCTCTTATAATATCGCTGTGGTCTTGACACAGATGGGGAATTTTCAGGAAGCCGAGGACCGACTCATAGAACTACGACAACATTTCCTGGGAGAGTGGCGTACAGCATGCTCTCCAGTTCAAGAAATGGCATTGGAAGACATGCGCCAATTGAAGTTGTTTGCTGAAGTCAACGGACTTCTGGCACTTCTCAAAGGATACCAGGGCTCATTCTCTGAAGCCGCAAGTTTGATTACCGAAGCGGATGGCGGAGAGCGAGGTGCGCAAGAGGTCGAAGAGACTAAATACGGGTCCCAGAGCCTGAAAACTTTGACTCACGCCAAGATATTATCATCTTGTGGGATGGTCCAAGATGCATTGCAGTTGATATCGAAGGAACTTCCTGAAATGGAGAAACACTTGGGGAGGTTTCATTTGACTTCTCTGGAGGCAAGATGTCTCAAGGCCCTCCTCCTCAGCGGAGCTTCTCGGGCCCTAGAGGCTGAAGCTCTTTGCTCAGAGACAAGTGACCTCATCAAGAGGCACTTGGGTGAACACCATCCACTCGTGCTCGACATTATCCACGTCCTCGTTTCAGTGTGCGAAATTCAGGCGCGGCCGCTCCAGGCTCTGAGGATAAGCGAGAATCTCTGCACCCGTGCGGAAGAGACACTTGGGGCTATAGATCAGCGGACTATTCGTTTCCAGGCCCAGTACGCATGGATTAATGTCTGGATAGGCAACTACGAAAAAGGGGAACTCTTGCTTCAAGAAACCATCAACGCCGCTGAGTCATTGTGGGGACCCAAACATCCGTGGACGTTGGAGTTCATTCCAAAATTGGCTTTCGCCTACTCTTTGCGAGGAAAGACCCCGCTGGCCAAGGAACACTTTGAAAACGCCTTGAGGAATCAAATGGTCGCCTTCGGTATTGCAAAGGATGATGCCGTCTCGGATAAGCCAATACAGTACTTGGTCCGGGAAGTTCTGTCAGCAATATCTTTGTCGAACACAATTGCAGAAATCCAGCCGGTAGCATCGCAATGGACGCATCCTCGCCCAGATCAGGAACACCCATCCCTCAACCCAGGCCGGAGATCTACGCACCCTGACATTTTATTCACCTTGGAGCTTTGGGCGGAAGCTGAGTCACGCAGCGCCAGTAGTCATCAGGACTTGTTGCTTGCTACTCGGAAATTCGTCTACGACACCAGAAAAGCATCAGCGTCTTTCGGAAGACCTCATGTCTTCACGCTACGGGCAGGTCTCCGCCTCGCAAAGTCGATGACTGAGATCTCGGGAACGGACATGGCTTTGGTTGAGAGACTCTACGAGGATCTGTATCATGATGCCAGGGAAGCGCTCGATCCAGAGCATCCACTGGTACTTTCTGCCAAACAAGGGCTACAAACTGTGCAGCTTGTGCGAGAGACGTCCGCACTGACATCTCCGTATTCCATTGCAGACTTCTTCGTACCTATACACAAGGCCATCACTTTCCGCTTGGGCAACAATCATCCAGATGTACTTCGGTTCTCACTAGACACCTTCAAATTGCTCATGGTGGTTGACAGTGATAGGGCAGAGAAGGTATCGGAAGCATTCCTGGTGCATGTCAGATCGAAAGCCGTCTGGGACCAAAGAGCTGTAGAATCGGTCAGGCTCCAGGAACAATTGGCTTGGGCTTACTTCACGCAGGAGAGAGTAGCATCTGCCTTGGAGATACTTCAATACCTGACCACGCAGCTCAGGCGTTTTGGGGCCAAGCTAAATGATGACGATCCGCTCCATGAGATTGGCAAAAGAATCACGCAGGCTGAGGGTGTTGTGCGGAAGGCAACAGAAGGGCCCTCAGCCGCTGATAGCAAGGAAGAAGGAATGTGATGGGAACACATTCCTGGTGAGCTGGGGGCGCAGTATCCGAGCCGGCCTTGAGCTACTTGATGGCATTATGGACCCGCAGAGTCAGGTGGCAGATCAGGGATGACAGCGACGCAGATTGCATGCATGGTAAGTCCTTGTCCTCCCAACTTTTTCGAATTGAGCATGTTAACTGATGGCCTCGAAGCTTAGAACTGAGCCAACTCGCATGAGCACGTGCGCTTCGATCTGGGTCTGGTCTGATTACTCTAACTCATCGGACCTCCTGGCACCTCACGCACCATCGACCAGGACCATGTTAAACGACTGGTGTTTCACCAGACGTGGTGTGCAATCATCAATTAAGACTTACCCGGTGCAGCAAACAAGAAGTAAATGTATCTCTAAAAAACCCGCGAATCAGGGTGGATGAGATGCCGATCAAGAGGAACTCATCATGGTCGGCCGAGAATGTAGAACAAGCTGTAAGAACAAGATGTCGCATCATGTATAATACCCTAAACATTTGTATTCCAAGCAGCTTTCATCATTGGTGTTCATGGGTCGCGATTACACAGGAATTGTTGCATCAAAATCAGAGTCCATGTCAACCCTGAGAGAGATTCTTTGCGCTGGTATTGGTGTTTGCGGTGCGCGCATCCAATGCTGATACTATGGTTGCGACCGCTACATATGCGGCAGTTCTTGTGGTGGTTGTAGCGACCAGCTCGAGCGGTGGTCCATGGTAAGCGACTACACCGCGGCTTAGCAGCTATACTGGGCATAAACTGTCGTCTATAAACCATCGTATTCTTTGAGTTCCTCTACCAAACCGGAATGACAATAGTTGTTCTAGCAGGACAAGAGACAATGTACATTGTAGACAATGACAGTCGTTTTTGCTATGCAAGACTTTAGACAATTACTATACAATTTACTTCTGCAAAGCAGTGTTGTGTCGGAATCCACCATTCAACACCAAAAGTGAACTGTTGTCTATAGAAATGATCGGCTGGGCTCATATCTTTCAGCACGGAGCTGCCATCGCTGCATCTGGATGTTGGGAGAGTGCCACAACTGGCTGGTGTTGTAACTAGGGCAGACCTGACTGCTGGTTCTCAGCAGTAATAGATGACGTATTTTTCGCAATTCACCGTACTTCACGACTCAGAGTCTTCGCAGTTCATCATGGTTTGCAAGTCATCGTGGCTCCCAATTCACCATAGTTCGAAACTCACCATAGTTCGCAACTCATCATAGTTCACACTCACGCTTTACAATTCCGAACCAAACTCTAAGATTATACTGGACTGAAATGTAAGAACTTAAATGGCTCAGATACAAGTGAAGCCGTGTCGATGCTGAATTTTGATAACCAGCAATCGTCATTTCATGATTGGATTCAACATGGCCCAATTGTTATCGTATTATCGTTGATTATTACACAACTTTGGAATTCGGTGGTTTCCCTGACTTACAGTTCTTCTAAACATGGCTATAAATGTCAAACCTCTGCAACAAGAATGAAGGCTCGAAGTAGATCAATAGATACATTTCCATACGGTACGTATATACATGCCATATTGTCCGAATACATCGTTATTTAACGCCGTCACCTTTCAATAAATTTATGACTCAGACCTGTGCCGAGCCACCAATACGCCTCGGGCGTGTCGGCGCAGGCGATAGGTGCGTAGCCAGCGCGGTCGCAGAGAACCGGTCAGCCGCCGACGAGTCTGGCTCAGAGCTTGTCTCCCAAGTGTTCAGAGTCCTGCGCGCGTCCTGGGTGGATCTCGAGAATGCTGGAGCAGGTGGTTCCAGCAGGTCTGCCGCAGCGGCTGCCGTGTTAGACTGTGTCGACGGTGGGCGATACGGGTGCCAGCTCCGCCACGACGAAGTATTCACTGCCTCCTGGGCTCCCGTGTCGTCATGGACGCTTCGTCTTCCCGATTGGGCCATGTCGACGGCTCCTTGGACCAAAGAGCCCTGCACCCTGGGGGTCTGTGGTTGGGTGCCGACGGGTCTTCTCGTGCGGGGAGAGCCGCGCCTCCAGCAGAGATAGAGAGCCCCGAGAATGAGAGCGAATGCAAAGAGGGCTGCAACTTTAAAATGGGTGAGTATAGGTTTCACTGAGAGAACTGCACAGGGATTCGAGTCCTACTTGCGATGCCGGCTTTGGCCCCGGTGGAGAGTTCTGAGCTCGATATTGCTCCAGGACTCCCTGGAGAAGTTGAAGTTGATGGTGGTGTTGGAAGTACTGTCGTCGGTACCACCGAGGTGGACGGTGAGGTGACCACTGGTGATGATGATGATGCTGGGACTGAAGTTGTAATGGAAATCGTGAAACTTGTGGGAGGAGCACTGCCTTCTGTTTGCGTCGTTTGCGTAGTCATGGTTGAGACTTCAGTTGTTGTTGTGAGAATGGAAGTGAGAGTCGTCGGAGGAATAACGACCGTCGTTGGAGGCTCGACGGAGACTACAGTTGTTGTGATCGATGAAGGTGGCTCTGTTGATTTTGAAGAATCTGACGGCTTTTTGTGACCCCCGTCGTCTTTATTATTATCGTCTGGACAAATTAGCATCCGAAACCTGAGTAGTAAAGATTTTGAGAAAACGTACTGTTCTTGTTCTTATCGCCATCTCCACCATTTCCCTTGTCTTTGTCACCGCCTTGCTCTTCGGCGCTGTCACCTCTTCTGCCGCCGTTGTGCCTGTTTCCATTACCGCCGTTGCCCCTTCTGTTGTCCTTATCGTCTCGAAGTTCAACTGCAGGCTGGTCATCGTGGATATCGTCCGAGGCTACATGATACTGCGGGTCATCCCGTGCGTCTGTCTTTCGTGCCATCCAATCGTGTAACCAGCCCATCGCGTCTGTGAGCTGGCGACGAAGTCGCACCGCGCCGTAGAGACGGAATAGAGGGGCGGTTTGATGCGACCTGAAGTTGTACTCACGATGGGAACAACGGGGAAGCCATTTTCGCTACACGCTATGCCCGGTATATGGGCCGCGATAGCCCCAACACCACGACGAGAACCAATCTGCTTGTGATGTTCGGCATGCTTACCCGAATTAGGCAGAACTAAATCAGGATCGAAGCCCGGGGTCATGAGTCGATTTCAAAAGTCGATTTCTCTAGCACATGCAAAACAAGTCTGCATCTCCTATTGCCCCCCATCTCGCTCACGGCTGTTGAAGAATTTGGGGGTGCATAATGGGATTGCCTGCCTATTGTTGATTTACCCACTCTAGTGTGGGTTGCTCGTCTGTGAACACCAATCCGGTGCCAAAAGCTATCCCATGTCGAATTTATTATCCGAGAGTAATGACCGGGGTCGGCGGTCTATCACGCGCATGTTAGAGGAGGATGAAACCGTGGCGTCTCATGTTCCACAATCGATCCGGCAGATGGGGACAGAGTCAAGAACTGCTGGTCGTAGTTCCCAGCTTGGCAGCACCGCTGAAGATTCGCTTTCGTCACATAAAAATCATCTGAGCTTTTATAGCCGTGCTGATAGGCTGAATGGTAAGTTCCTTAACTACCTAGGTGGCCTAGTGACCGATGCGGCAGGTGGTACTCGAATCCAAGGGGGCGAAACAGCTCCTGGACACATCACAACAACAGCCTATATTGCAATCGATCATGCACACAGAGAATCCCATCCAAGCCTGACACTATCGCCGGCTGAACAGAGTCGTGCGACCACTTCGCGTCATCTGCCACTGAGTAATGCCCTCTATGTAATAGCCTTCGTCATCTCCACCGTGCATCACAAAACAATGTGCCCGGCAGTATCAAACTCTTGATTTCTTGGAGGTTTGAGGCCCAGTCGGTCCGTTTCGTCAGACGTGATAACAGATTAGCTATTTTGAAAAAAGGAAAAGTTTAACGAGGAACTTTGTAATATGGCACCCATTTCAAACGGCACATAGTGCACTTCCACCATTTTATCCGCTTCAAACTCGCGTGGCGCCTCCGTAGTACTTATAGCAGGGAAGTGTCCTAGAAGGCCTGTTCACTGCCCATCTTACCATGGCAGTGAAGGGGGATTCAAGTGAAAAAATGGCCGTACGTCTCCAAAAAGGGTGCCTTGTGGCCCCTTCTGCACTGAGAACTTGACTTGGCCATACGCCCACGTCGAATAAACAATCAAATATTTGCCAGGTTCAATAGACCCTGCCACGCATACATGCAACCCGTTGGAGTTTGGGCCATAACAGATTCAGTTTGGGTATTTGAATGGGAAGAGCTAACATTCACTTTTGGTAAGACGGACTGCGGTAACGGAATGCTTGATTACATGTACAGAATTGCCTGATGAATATGAATCGACCTACGGTTTGGTGGATTCACATCCAGAGTATATACTTCTTTTTATCTTTGGTGATAGAGCTCATATCGATTTTCTTATTGATAACATCATCAAATCCGTTCGAGTAAACTTGCTGCCAGTCGTTCTATTGCGCTGCGTAGGTGGGATTGGGCCATGTCTTCAAATTGCAGATATGAAGCTCTTAATGTTTATGAGAGACGTATTCATGACGACTTAACTGCTCTATGGCTGGCTCTGGAAATGACTCGCACTGTGCCTCCAGTCAGAGAATGATTGATCTCACTACATGTATGCTGTATGCATCGAAGTACCTTATTTGAAACGCAATGCATGGAAATCTTCCCAACATCTACTGTCATTCACTGGGATATTGGTGAAGAAATAGTAATACTGAGCCTCAGATCTCACCACTTACCACATAGCTCTTGTAAGTCAAGGTTATCCAACATGGACGTCTTGTATTTCTTCTGTCTGATGCAGAATACGGGATGGAATGCTAAGTTTCCTACCATATTTCAAAAGCCAGATTGTAACAAGCTGGCCTTATCTCTCAGTCTGATCTTTCTCTGTGTGGCGTATTGATCATTTTGACATTGAGATGATTGATATCAGATACAAAGCACAAATTGATTTTTTATGAGGACCTTCAGTTAGAAGATTGTCTCGTTCAGGACTTCAACATGTCCACAGGTGACTGAGCGACCATACATCCACAGGAGGTTCAGAGGTTCTATGGCCCTTATACATTACTGCGTTGTGCTGACCATAGAGTCTGCATCAACTATAGCGCCAAGATCAAGCGCAGACGTGACTCACATCTTCTTTGGGCCGTGGCGCGAGAATCACGATCACATGGTTGAGCTCTAACCGGCGAGCACGAATAACTGGTTCTACTTTTGGTAAACGTTTGCCGGGGAACTTTGCGGGGTCTATTAGTTTGGTACGTTGTACTATGATCAGCACCAACACTACTCTGGAATTATTGTTTCGCGCTTGTTTGCGAACTAGTGTTCTAACTGGTTCTGTCTGGGAATGTGGCACTTCAGGGCTGAAAGGCTGAAGGAATAGCTTCACGAGGACGGCGATGATCCATGTCACGGGCCGCTGTAGCTCAATTGCCAAGTGATGGCAGATTTACGCTGGTGTAGCTATGGCAGACTATGCGCACGTTAAGCTAACGGGCATTAAGACGCCCTCGGACTGCATGTGCACACCTTGCCCTCTTTGTCCGCTTATACACTCTTCAGCATGCCCACCCATGTAAGCGGGATGTGCCCGTAAGTGATAGCTGTTGATATTTAAAAGTCAAATCCCCCCCAGTCTAGTGCTATCGACTCGATATGCCCTACTATCTGCCACATTTACCCTTTCCTAGAGTCCATGCGCAAGTGTCAGATCACCACGACAATTGATTCGCTTTACGAGACTTGACGATAAACGTTGAAACCTGTGAAAATTTCACACGGCACATGGGACTCAATAAACAGACCAAAAGATTCTCAAAATGTCTGTCAGGGCCGTCACCACCGAGTTTGGACACTCTCTGCCGCCCGAGGGCCCCCACACCATCACCTTCAACATCCCCGGCTGGGACACGGCGATGAGGTTTCGCGACGGTGACATGACCATGTTCGCAAGACTCAGGTCTATGTACCCGCGCTTCGCCCCCTTCGGACCAATCCGCCAGCTCGCTGCAGCTATAGCCCAGAAGCTCGCCCTGCCTGAGATGACAGGAGTCCTCATGTATACGGATCCCGCAGCGTTCATGGTGCAAAAAGAGCATTCCCTCTCGCCGCACAGGAAAGAGCACAGGCTTTCTGAGGAAGACATCTCATTCAAGATAGTGGATATCCACGATGTCAGGCTATACTGTGTCGTCTATCACGTGGCCAAGACCAAGGGCATCATCGGGGTATGGCAGAACACTGGGACAGGCATGCTCACTCGCCCAGCCCAGGAGCTGCTCAAATACGTGGACACAAATTTCGAGGAGGTGCAGTGGTCTGGTGACCTTCGCGACGTCCCAACTCCAACATATTACCCGGAGTCGGAAGCACACGGGCAGTTGCGGAAGCGTATCAGCAATCTATTGCACAGAGCACCACTGGACCCCGACAAGGTGAAGGTCAAGCCGGACGACGTCTACTTGTTTCAAACTGGCATGGCTGCCATCCATAGGCTGAACGAAGCTCTCCTAAAGCGGCACCCTGGAACCATTCTCGTCCTCGGATCGGTATTCCATTCCACTTGGCATCTATTCGATGAGACTCCAGGTGGCATGAAACATATTGGTGATGCCCGCGACGATGTCATCCAAAACGTCGAACAATACCTCGAAACTATCTACAAAGATGGTAAAACGGTCAGTTACGCATTCCTCGAATTTCCAAGCAACCCAATTCTGGTCAGCATCGACCTTAAGAATATGCGCAAAATCGCCGACAAGTATAAATTTCCGATCGTGGTGGACGACACAGTGGGCTCGTTCTGCAACATCGATGTCCTCGCCGTAACAGACTTCCTCACAACATCCTGCACGAAGTCTTTCAGTGGTTATGCAGATGTAATGGCCGGAAGCGTTGTCCTGAATCCACCGTCCCCTTTCTATGCCGACGTCAAGCAGATCATGGCCAGCACATTCCACAACGAATTCTTCGCCGGCGACGCGGAGGCCCTCCTCAAAAACAGCGACAACTACCTCACCCGCTCCGCGATCTTGAACCGCAACGCCGAAGCGCTGGCGGACTACTTCGCCACCAAGGCCACAGACCCGGACTCCCCCGTCAGCCAGGTCTTGTTCCCGACCACCGGCAACACACGGGACAACTACGAGTCCTTCATGCGCAAGACGACGCCCGAATTCACGCCGGGCTACGGGTGCTTGCTCTCCGTGGAATTTGAGGATCTCGCGACGGCGCGGGCCTTCTACGACAATCTCCAGCTGCACTGTGGCCCGCACCTGGGCGCTCATTTGACCCTGGCCTTACCGTTCAACGCCATCGCGAACGGGCGGACTCCGGAGGAGGCCAAGTACCATGCCAGTGTAAGTCTTTTTGAGAGATGGATTTCTATCCATCTTGAAGAACTCAAGGCGAATGACCTTTTGACCCGGGGGGGGGGGGGTTGTCAATTTTCTTTGTGTCCAGCTTGCAACCGAAGCAATTCGAAGTCGACAGATGTGGTACCAAATTACTGACGTAACTCCCCAGTACGGCGCGAGGCCGGAGCAAATCCGCTTCAGTGTAGGGCTTGAAGACGAAAAGGACATCTTGGCGGCAGCAGAAGAGGCATTGGGGAAAGCAGAAGAGTTATGGAGGGGTGGAAAACGCCTCAGCGATGCATGAGGCGAGAGAGATTCAAACTGCGACGCCTGGATTGGTGTGACTGACAGATGGCAACAAAAAAGACCCCGCAGGCCGAAGTACCTTCAAAATGAAAAAGAGGCTCTGTATAGATCTACTTGATTGTGAACTTTTGATATGGCAGACCTTGAAACATATGGTCAATGGTTATATCTTTTTAATGAAGGCTATCCTGGTCGATCATATCAAATACATACGGTTGGGAGGCGCTAAGTACTGTGAAATCAGATGTTCCAGAAGATGATCAACGGGACCATGAGGAACGCGAAATTGTGAATCACCCTACAGGCTGGTCATTATTACAAGAGGCCGACCAGCTCTTCAGCTTCTCCCTTCTCTTCTTTCCTTCCTCAAGCTTCTCAGAACCCTCCCCTGGTTCCACTTTCAGCTTCTCTCTTCGTTTCCTTCCGTCCTCCAGCATCTCAGAACCCTCCCACGATAACCCCATGGCGCTGACGATCGCCAAGACAAATCAACGGCTGGAGCCGACGGAGGCCCTCGGCCCAGCAGGACTCTGGTGTCATCGCGATTTGGTCTATCGTGAGTAAACGCCGGGAACGTGCTCTCTTCTTCTCAGACTGACTGGCTACAGGTTTTGCACAAGGACTCGAGGCTCTTGTTCCACGAGCGCGTACTGACGGTCCCAACAACGCCTTCGCAATGCCGTATGAGATTTGCCACTTCACCGTTGATCAATGCCGCAGCGACACAGGCGATACCGGCTCTTCTGAGGCTATCAGAGAAGCTACCAGCCTCCTTGAAAATGCCATGCGTTCGAATACAGTGAAAGAGACTGCTTTCTTCATGCTAGCAGCACAGCAAAAATCCTTGGAGGTGCATCGCTGCAACACAAAACAGTCTGGGAATATCCAGAAGTACATCCAACGTATGTGCAGGTCTAGCAACGGAGAAGTGGTCAAAGGGTCCAGGAAATATGACTGACATTATCGCAGAAGCCGAAGAATGGTTGACTGGAGATACTGATCTCCAACCCTTGAAGAAGCATCTCGACACAGGCATTAAAGACTTCATGGACGATGATCAAATCCTGAGCCACGCCATGGACCGTGGCGAGTCCGGCTCGCACGACTTCATACTCGACCATCCACTCTTCACCCACTGGCTGACGACTGGTGCTTCAGGTGGGTTGGATATCGTTGCTGGGCCTGGGACTGGAAAGACGATCATGTTAGCTCGGATCTATCATCGGGCAACCAAGCATGCCAGCTCTGGAAAGATGACACCTGTACTCTTTCACAATTGTCGGCCTCAAAGGCAGAACATTTCGGTAACCATCTTGAGAGCCTTGATATCGGGTAACATTAGCCGACAATCGGAAATTGTTCTGGTGGATGATGTACTCCATTTCGATTACCGGGCTGCTTCGTTCGCTAATGCCTCAAACTTCGAGAAGACAAATCATACAGCCTAGATTTAGCTTCATTAGTGCTCTTTTGAATTAGACCTATTATACGAGGAGGTCCAGAAGGAGGCATAGAATAAGTGATACAAGCTTATTTCAACATAAGCATTACTAGCGACGTTACCCCTTTTGCTAAGAGAGCCCATAAATAGTTATCAAGTGCAAATAAATAGGTCCTTAACGTTTTGTCCTTTGCACCTGACTGCTTGGTCTCACACAGAGTCGTGCCTGTGCATGTGGGCCTTCGCCTTCTATTTGAAATTCATACTTGCCCATGTTCAACGCAAGTTGATAAATAAATTGCGGGAAACTGTGAATCAAAAGAAACTCATTTCATTTATTATCCTACCCTCTTGGGATCAGCTACCATTTCCACAGACGCCAAGTTTGCCCCAATAGCGTGGGGCAAGGTCTGTATTTGTATGATCCGGAGTTCCAGGACGGCACACTCATCCGTTGCTCATGGCAAGGCCATATTTCGGCCAGTTTCAAACCCGCTGCGATGGTGAATGCTTTTTGTTTCCTTGCTCAGCTTTGAGGCTTTCCACTATGGAGTGCATATTGTCCACAAAACTTGAAGAGTTAGCAAGACACCTTTCCTAAAGCATTCCAGATTGTGCTTACATATCTCTCAGTCTTCCGTCTTGAGGGAACAACGCAGACAAAAGCACTTGATTTCGGACCATGTACACGTTGTTCCTGCCTTCGGAGTCTTCTTGTGGCTCAGAGATCGGGATGTGTTTCCAGTACTCGGTTAGGTATGACCTTCCCAGCTGGTAGCGTGAATTGCAGAACAGGCCCGGGTCAACTGAGAATTCCCCATCAGATGAAAGCACGGATTGTGAATAACATGTTTAAGAGGTGTAACGTGGTGCGTACCTTCGTTATGGCCCCAGAATGCGTTGGCGTCATACACACACACAGTGTCCATGTTGCGTGTATATCTGCAGTTGCCAGGCCACAGATCGGCGTGTACCAAACAGGGAGTCACCGAGCGGCCATTCGACTCCAACGGGCGCAGGTAGCGAGGAAGCACCATATCAAACCAGGCTGTCTTCAACGTTCTCAGCCGTTCGTCGTGAGGGCCACATACGCGCTCCTCTATCTCGAACGCCTCCTTCATCACCCTGGTCCAGAATGATTCCCACAAAGACTCCCAGGTGTTATTTTGCAAGATGTCTCCGTATGCGGTGCTGGCATGAAACCCAAACTTGCCGGTCGGCGACTTGCCCATGGTGCGAGAGTGCAGAGCGACCACTGGTGCCATGTATTTGTCAGGCGATGGGATGACATCTTCGACCATTTCTATGAAATCCGCAAGGAAGAAATGGGTGTCGGGGTCAGACTTGTATGTCCCCACACACATTGGCTTCGGTGTGCACTCGGGGACAGCGCCATATACTGCTGTCTCGGATGCCCAAACAGCACGCATCAGATCGAGTCCCAGTTGGCCCTTCGTCACCTGCTCTCCAAGTTAGCCATGGTGGGTGGTGACAAAGGCTGAAGCTGTTGCATTTGTGGCGAGGCAAAAACCTTTTGGAAGAAGACCCCAGTGGTCTGATCAGGGAAAGCGACTTCAATTCTAAAGGTTTTGCAGAAGTCACTGCGCCCTGCTGCATTTATTGAAGTCGGTTTGCAGCCGACTGGGAGGGCTTTGGCATCCCAAATGTAAGCATTTGTTTTGTAATAATTGATCCTTATCGAGTCATGCCTTACCACTGAGTACACTCACGTCGAGCTCTGGGGCGATGTTTCGACCTTCTTGTGCCATCTTGGTTGGCTTACCAAGAAACGGTTGAACTTTTCCTGCAGAGGGGAAGGGTTCAAGAATTCGTCCGCAAAGGCGTCTTCGTTCTTATAGCAAGTGATCCAATTTCTTGTGGTGACTTGCGCTCTCTCGTCTGATCTGTCTACAGACCGCTGTCACTCCCAGGTTGCTGAGGGTGGTCACCCTTTTGGGCCGATAGCGCAGTTGACCCTGTCACAGTTCTGCTCTCTTGCGAATCGCCGTTGACGCGCCATTGGCCCCGTGCCATATGCGTGTTGGCTGCAAGCCCTGAGAGTGACTGAGCCTTTCTGGTCATCCATCGCGCCCCGAGTCTGAACGGAATTACCATGACTTAGCGCCATAGCCGCCACGGATCTCCTCCCTTCTCATCAAGTCTGTCCTGACCATCTCAGACATCAGTCGGGAGGTCGAGGCGTCCAATCAGTTCCATCCCGTTCTGATGCAGACCTGATGTATCTGACATGTCTCCGGTACATGCATACAGCGATCTGATTGTATGATGGACGACTTTTGTCCACAGGCGGCATTACCTCCATGTCACAGAGAGGGATTATTCCAGTGGGCAGTCCAAGGTAGCATTCAGACTAACACAGCACCATTCACTCCCCTTCCCCACATTGCGTCACCGTGATTGGCGCCGTCTGGCCCCCCCGAACTATCCCATTCCGGTACTTACATCAACCTCACATGTTCACCTGGTGCTCAGACACTCTAAGCATCGCAACGAGGAAACTCATTGCGTGGATCACCAATCTCTAACCACACTTCAATCTAGAGGGACAAGTCCCAGCCTTACAAAATGCCTCCCACAAAGTCCAAAATAGTAATCGCCTTCGACCTCTACGGGACCATCCTGTCCACCGAGTCCATCGCAAAGGACCTGGCCACCCACCTCAACATCAGCAGGTCCAAGGCCCAGGTCGTCGCGGCAAAGTGGCGCCAGTACCAGCTCGAGTACACCTGGCGCATCACCGCCATGGGCACGTACAAGCCCTTCGACAAGATCACCCGCGCGGCCCTCCGGCACGCCGCGGCGGAGCTCGAGGGGATCGACGTCCCGGATGAGGCGGCCGAGCGGCTCATGGCCGCCTACGACGCGCTGGACGTGTTCCCGGACGTGCCCGCGGGGCTGAGGGCGGTGCAGCAGAGCCAGCGGGGCCGGGCCGGTGCGCCGGATGTTGAGGCCGTCATCTTCAGTAATGGCACTGACAAGATGCTGAGCACCTCGGTCGGGTCGTCGCCCGACCTGAAGCCATTTGTGAGCAGCAGCGGTGGCGGAGGCAGTGGCGGGCTGTTCAAGAAGCTCGTCACCGTCGACGAGGTGCGGACGTACAAGCCCACAGCGCAGGGCTACAGCCACCTGCAGGCCGAGGCGGACGAGGACAACGACGCCGTGGTGTGGCTCGTCAGTGCGAACCCGTTCGACGTGGCCGGGGCTCGGAGCGTCGGGCTGAGGAGCGCGTGGATCGACCGCGCTGGGACTGGTTGGGTTGACCGGCTTGGAGAGGCCATCTTCGGGGTTGGGGATGACGTACGTAAGCGACGGGCGAGACCGACAGTAATCGCCAAGGGCGTGGACGAGGCGGTTCAGGAGATATTGAAGATTGGTATATGATGAGGGCGTGAGAATGAAGTGAGGGTGGTGTGGGTGAACACGCTGGGGTTTTAACTATCTACCTGACTTCATAATTGATAATACTACTGGAAACCACACTATTTTTCGCCCAGCCCAGTTGACAGACACCGACAAGGAAACCCGATCCAAGAAAATGCAGCATTGCGACAAGGAATCACACGAGCCGCGCCGGAAAAATGCAAAGTTTACCACCAATGCCGCTCATATCCCTCAAAGGCGAAATTTGCAATGACAGCAACCACCAAGGTTGAGCACAGAAGCGATGGACCCCACCAGTCGTAAAACTTGGCCGCCTTACGGGCACGAATCGACCGGCTTCGGTAGACGTACGTCCCAACCGAATACAACAGGGCCCCAATGGCCACAAGGGTGAATATTCCCGAGACCACAAAAGAGATTCTGCTCGGCTTGTTGCCGAAATTAAGAAGGGTCGTGGCGATTGTCCCGATATAGATGGAGAACTCGAGCTATTTGGGGTCAGTATATGTGTCTGAACGTAGCTTTCAGGTGATGACAGGAGTCTGGTTTGGACATACCCAGTTGAGGAAGGTCCTCTCAGCCGCGAAATACACCTTGGGCTCCACCCTCACAGGCACGTATATCTTCTTTCCTGGAGGTGCAACAAACTTCTTGTTCTGCACTTGGGTCGTCCCGTACAGCGCGATGGTCCTCTCGTGCGCCGGGATTTCGCTCCCAGACCTCAGGCTATTCACAACGCCACCTAGCTTGGATAGCCCACGACCAGCAGCCTTCGCTTTGGTCTGGACCAGTGTGGAGGCATACGTAAGGCCGCCAACTCTTCTGGCCTCTTCCAATCGGTCTTGCTCTTCCTCTTCTTCGTCTGACTCGTAAAGCTCATAAGCGTCATCATTCGCGGGCAGAAGTCGAGTCTGATCTTCAACATCTGTCGAGCCATCCGCTTGTGCTTGGCGCAACCTATGTGCCACCGCAGCCCCGTGCGCCCCTGTCTCTGGTGATAATCCGTTAGATGTGCTACCATTGTTAATGTTCTCTTGGCTGCGTGGAGCCGTCCTCGCTTCCTCATCATCCGAGTCGAAATCGTCATCTTCGTCCTCTGAAGTGCCCGTAGTACCCGAGTGACCACCCCGCTGAATGCCGAAATTGTGTGTGGCAGGCTTGCGGATGTCGACGTCCATCTGGGGCAACCAGAAGGGGAGCAACTTGATCCGATCTGGGAACAGGGTAGCGCAGCCGTGGATGAATTTGGAGAACTTGGGTACAGCCTCAACCAGGTGACTGGACACTAGTTGGCGCACCCATTCCGGGGCTTGCTGACCAGCCTGTGTTTGAAGCTTGACCTCCAGCACCGCATAAGGAAACCGGCAGATGTCTTCGGGCGGCAGCTGGGAGAACGGGTAGTCAACGCCAATGTCCATGCGACGCCAGTTGTCACCGCTCCTTTTCCGACCTTCCAAGTTGTCTTCGCGAATCAAGGTCAGGTCCGAGTCAAGTGAGATACGGACTCTGGCATCCGCGGGAAGTTGAAAAGCGGTTCGGTGGTAGAAGCTTCGGCAGACGGGCTCATACCCTCTCTTCAAGACTTCCCATTGCACCTCCTGTGCCAACTTCTCATCTTCATCGTAGGCAGATTGCGGTTTCTTGCCCGTCTTCCGCTGCTTCTCCATCACAGCTGCCGGGAGCATCTCACCCCTCATATACGGGTTGACCTGTTTCTCGCGTACCTCAAATCGGGCTTTGACGGACTTTTCGCCCGTCCAGTCCTCACGATGAGTCTTTCTCTCGACATATATCTTATCAGTGCTCATGCCGCCATACCATCGCAGACGGATGGCCTCGGCTCCTTCAGTCTTCTTGAGCCGGCCCTCGTACAGCTCCCAGGTATCAGGGTTGTCGTAGTAGATCGAGGTAATAGCAGAATCATCCGGGTGAAACTCTTTATTAGCGTTGAAGACCAGCACTGGCAGGTGCTTGAGGATGATAAGCTTCACCTCGGTGATGTTGTCCGGGTGCACCCAGTACTTTGTCGTGTTACGAACAAAGTTTGCCTGGCTCCCACCAGCGGCGCTGTCACCTTTGATCGGATTGCCTCTGGTGCGAACGATGTCGTAGAGCTTGGACAGGTCAACCAGAAGCTCGTCGTGGTTGTCCTTGTAGAAAGGCTTCGCCTTCATGCGCGCCTCGAATACGGGTCGTATATGCCAGCCGGTGATCTTGTCGTGCTTCTTCATGATCTTGTAGAAACCGGTGTAATTCAGCTGGATGAACTTGGCCAGGTCGTTGACGTCGGCGATGATGTCACTCAGGTCCTCTTCGAGCACCATGAACTCCTCCTCGGATGGGCCATCCTCGCCGGCTCGGCGCTCGTTCAGCCTCGAGACAATGTCGTTGACGTCGCGCTCGCTGGCCTGAATCCGACGCTGGATCTCAATGGTCTTTAGTTGTTGTTTCTGGTAGACCTTCTGTAGCTCTCCTTCGAGCCGGTATACGAAACGGCTCTCGTCATCCTCAGTCCACTGCCGCTTGGCCTTTCCTTTGCCTTTTCTGGCCCCTTTCGCGCTATCGCCCTGGGCGTCTTGTTCGACGAGTGGGCCGCTGGACTTCTTAAGGTCGGCCTTGAGCCCCTCGTAGTCGATGTAGTACCACTGATACTCCTTGATAGCGCTGGAGCGCAGCTGCTCTCCGAACTTCATGACGACGACGCCAGGCGGGATGCGCTTGAAAGGCCTTGAGTAGGTCGAGGTCGAATGGAGGCGGCTGGACTGCCAGGTGGTTCTGCTTGTCTTCAGATCGCGGATAATCAGCATGGGCGCATGACGGTACGGGGATTGTACACAAAGCCGTCTGCAGTAACTTCTAACGCGGGGCAGTGGCTGTCGAATTGAAGAAGGAACGTGCAGTGGGGAAAATGGATTGGAGTGATTTAGAGTTGAGACGGCAGATGGACTGCTTGGTCACAACCCAATGGCATTCCTTACCTCGAGAAGCGAGAAAAGAAATAAGACCGGGCGAGGCAATTGGATGGGGAAACCTAACGAGTAGCAAAACGAAATAGAAGACTAGCGATCAAGTAACAAATCAATATCCCTCACGTTATAGAATCTCGTACGGCACAGCTCGTCCGGCTCCAACCTCCTCAGCAGACTTTAGTGGAAGATTATGCCGGCGCGGAGCTTGGGAGGACGGCGCAGGTGATAATAGTTGGGTGATGAGGCTCCTGCCGGCTCCAGCTGCGGATGGACGCAGCAGCAACTGGATTGCCGCCATGTGACGCTGGGCCTGGCTGGGTCGGAGGCGGCCCCCACTTGGTCTGGGCACGTTGTGGCCGGTGTTGTTGCAATTGGCCAATGGGTGACAGCTCCCCTGTCACTGTCCTTCCTGTGCAGTGTGGGTTCCCGCATCGACTCCATCGGCCGCGGCTGGCAGCCGAAACGGCAAAAAAGTTGGAGGGGCAGCTTTGCAGATCTAGACCTCTTTGCGGTGTCTGCTCGTGTGCTTGTGTGCCTGTGTTCGTGAGACGTGGGACTGAAGACAGAGCCGAGAGAGTCACTCCTGTTCAGCTACTAGGCTTAGTTGCTTTCGACTCAACGACATCGTTCTAACCGTCTATCATCGCAACCAGCCGAAGCCTTCCTGCGCCCCATCGCGACCATGGCGTCCTCCTCCAGCGAGCCCCTCGACGAGTCCATCTCCGCGCGCATAACCCCCGAAAGCCCGATCGATACTTCCGAGATCCTCCTGCGTGCATGGCAGCACGACACCCCGGCCATAAAGAAGCTCCTGGACGCCCCTGGCAAAGCGTCCGTCCAAGACCCCAAGACGGGCGAGACGCCTCTGCACGCCGCGATCCGGTCCTGCGGGCCCGCTGCGGACCCGGAGGCGGACCCGGAGGCCATCGAGAAGGCCAAGGCTACAGTTCAGGAGCTTCTGCTCTGGGGCGGGATATGGAACGACGTCGATGACCACAACGAGACACCCGGGTGCGTCGCGCTGAGGCTGGGCCAGACCGAGCTGTACGAACTGTGCGTCCAGGCCGGCGTGCGCGCGGAGCTGCTGTTCGGGCTGCTTGATGGGTATGAGGAGCTTAGTTCCGGGTCAGAGGCGGATGATGAGGATATGGCAGAGGCAGAGGGAGAGGAGGACCCAGCCCACGTCGAGGTCGAATACGACGGCCCCATCGGCGCGCCAGAGGACGGCGACGACGCGCCAGAGCTGGTCGAGACCGCACCGCCCAAGTTCCAGCCGCCCAAGCCCGACGCCGAGACCGAAGTCAAGAGCGAGAAGTACCTGCGGTCCAAGCTGACGTACTCGGACGGCAAGCTGGTGGATGACGACGGTAATGGCGTCATGATGGCCTGGGAGACGGACATCATGCGGCGCAGCGTCGACGCCCTGCTCCCCGGGAAGCCGCCGGGGAAGAAGATCCTCAACATCGGGTTCGGCATGGGCATCATCGACAGCATGTTCGCCGAGACCAAGCCCGCGAGGCATCACATCATCGAGGCGCACGAAGAGGTCCTCGAGCACACGTCCTCGCCTGAGTCGAGCTTCGGCGCCGGCTGGGAGGCCAGCGGCCCAGAGGAAGGGGCCTACAAGATACACAAGGGACGATGGCAGGATATCGTCCCCATATTGCTGGAGCACGGCGAGGTGTATGACGCGGTCTACTTCGACACCTTTGGGGAGGATTACAGCCAGCTGCGAAAGTTCTTCACAGAGTACATTCCCGGCTTGCTGGATCAGAGTGGTATCTTTGGCTTCTTTAATGGGCTTGGCGCTGATAGGCGGGTCTGTTACGACGTTTACACCAAGGTCGTGGAGATGCACATGGCCGATGCAGGCATGGATGTGGAGTGGGATGAAATTGACGTAGACTTGAAGGGGCTGGAGGAGGCTGGCAAAGGCGAGTGGGAAGGTGTCAAGAGGAGATATTGGACACTGGACAGTAAGTTTCAACAGATGCTCTTCCAGAATACTTTTTGTCTTGATTTCGCCGGCACCTCTAACGTGGTTCTATCTCAGAATATCGGCTGCCTGTTTGCACCTTTTTGGGCTGAAGGACTGCTCCTGGCTCAATTCGGATCCTGGAACTGCGGTTGAATCCAACAACAACCACCTTTTTAGGTATTGCTGTGACCTTTCCAGGGCCTTTCAATTGATACACCAAAATGCACCAGCAAATGGCAAGAAAAGAGAAGGCCTCACGAAACGCAGAACCGTCTAAGTGAAGTTCTCAGGGTGCAGGATTCCAGCGATGTTGCCCTGGTTGACCCGCTTCAAGGTCAGTGCCGCAATCAGCGCAGCACCAACACCGGAACCATCTTCAGCAGCGAGGATCTCGACGGGGTCCTCATCATGCTTGTTGGCCTTGGCAGGCCAGTCAAGGATCTCGCGGAGGGCCACCGCGCCACGGGCTTTGAAGTGAGGGTACTTGTTGAAGACGGAGCCGTCAGCGCCGACGTGGCAGGACTGGTAGCCCTTCTTCTTGCAGATGGCAGCGACACCGCACGCTGACAGGCGGGCAGCCCGGGTGCCGATGAGCTCAGCCGTTCTTCGGACGAGCTCGAGCTCGGGGCCGTTGGGCTTGATGTCCAGCTTGTCAAGGAAGAGATCAAAGGTCTCCTGAAGGTTCTCGTAAGGGTCACTGCGGGTAGATATTAGCCCATTGAATACACAAGACAAACAAAGGGGCAGCACGAACTCCTCGATGGTAGAAAGGAAAGACGAGTCCAAGCTGTAAGCCTTGCGGAGCTTTGAGATGTCCTGGCCACCAAAGATGTGGCAGTCATGGTTGTCGTGCAGATCAACAAGGATCAGACGGAAGATCTCGCCCAGGTACAGACCAGCGATCATCTTCTCAAAGGCCTGCTGACCAGGGCGGGGAGAGTCCTTGTCAACAATGATGTCGTACTTGGTGCGAGGCAGGACCACGTGCTCGTTGTCGAAAGCACCCCACTCGCAGTTGATGGCCATGGGGCGGTCGGCAGGCAGATTCATGTGAGCCAGCTTGGGAATAGAACCGCAGTCCTCCATGTAAGCGGCATTGCAGCCAGTACCGAAGATGCAGCCAATCTTCATCTTAGTATCGGTGTAGGCAGAAGCAATCAAGGTACCGGTGGTGTCATTGATCAAAGCCGAGAGCTTGATGGGCACTCCCTTCGTGGTGTGTTAGTATGTATCATGGTAAGAGCCGAAGTCAACTTACCCGGTCAGCAAGGGCCTTCTGCAACATGGGGACGACATTCTTGCCCTCGACACCAGCAATATCGAATCCCTTGGTCCAGCGCTGGAGGATACCCTCATCGATGTAGTTCTGGGTGGCGGGGTAGGAGAAAGTGAAACCCAGGGGAAGCTGCTTCTCCAGCTTTACACCGCCGTGGTGGGTCTCGATGAACTGCTGCAGGCAGTCTGCAATGTACTCCCACAGCTCCTCGGACGTGCCAGTCTTCAGCTCCTCAGGCATACGATACTTGGACTGGATGATGTCGAACTCGGACTTCTGGTCGGTCAGGGTGATCTCACAGACACGCAGGTTGGTGCCACCCATGTCAAGGGCCAAGTAGGTGCCTGTCTCGTAACCATCAGGGAAGGCCATCACCCAGGTAGGGTTCATGGGCTGTTTCTCTGTCAGTCTTTGTCATGCTAGGATAATGAGTAGATTCAGAGTGAAGCTCACAATGCTGCCGCCCTCGACACTGAGACCTGTACACAAACGAGTTAGGAGAGAACTGCGCATTTAATCAGAGCATTGATATTGACTTACCCTTCTCGAGCTCCTTCACAAAGTGGTCGGTAATGGCCTTCAACTTGTCGCTCTTGACCGTCAGCTGCTCCTCCAGAGCCTTGATCTCTGCCAGAAGGCTCTTGGGGACATCCATCATGGAGCCTGTAGTGTCAGGCGAATCGCGAACGAGGTCAGTGTCCATGCTTGCAAGTGGTGTGCAGAAAGATAGAGAAGCCCAAAAGCACAAACAACGAACTTTCAGAAGAGTGCCTGTGGTGGTGAAAGGAGTGGACTGTCTTGGTCCTGGGGGAGAGGGCCTTGTCGTGGGGAGGAAGAGGTGGCATATGGCTGTCTAGCGCCATTTTGTTGATGCTGGCTACAGAGTGAATAATGTGCAATTGACTGGTTCGGTGAATAGATGAGATGAAAGTCTGGGAAGTGAACGAGGGCTGGAAAGGCGCAACCGATCTTTTCAAGCCTATGGTTGTTTGATCTGGGGAGTTTGAGCAGGGCCTGGAGGTCAGAATGTGAGGTGGGACGAGGCCTCATGAACGAGACACAAAGCTGTTCTAGGAGAAGCTGTCCTAGGAGTACGATGTGGGCATCTCGTTCTCCCAGGGTCAGGTTCACCAGCAATTTCCAGAGTGTATCTCAGGAAGATTGATCTGGGAAGCCGTGACACACTCCTTTCTGAGGTATATGCTCCTTCCCACTCGGGTGCAGAACAAACCAGTTGGTGACCCTTCTCCCTGCCCCCGGGTCTCCCCCGTTTTACTCGTCGGTTTCCTCATCTCCATATCCTATCGACCGCCAAAAACAGCTCGGCGGATGCAATGGATCACAGTCCAGCATATGGTGCCCAGAAACGCGGATTCATATCCCATGCAGACACGAGCGAGGCGACGAGGAAAGCATTGGAATGTGACGTACCGGTTCCCTTACGGGATGGCGGCTTCTTGGGACCCAATCCGACCATGTTGACTGTTTATAATATCCAAAAAGAAATGCCGCGAGGCGAGGGTCTGGATCGAAACGTGAAAAGATCCGTCGTTATCCAAAGAAGGATCAAAGGCGAAAGGTACACAGTTCAAGGCTTATTTATGGCGGCGAGAAGACGAGGTTGGGGCAGGCCAGTCGATCCGGAGCTCAGTCAGGTTCAAGTAGTCTGGGCCTGGGCAGGGAGGCGGTCAGAGTGGGTCCTCTGGGCTCTAGGAAAGTAACCCTGACTTGGGCTCAGATTCTGATGGGAGATGTCACAAATATGGACCTTTTTAAGATCCAGAAAGATTGTCATTCGAGGGCGAATTATATGGTTACGTTGGAGATGCATATGAGTTCACGTGCGTTGGGTGCAAGTCCTTTCGTTTTCCTTCTTTCCTTCTTCCTCTACAAGCCAGTCACAGGATGTCCGAACCTTCGATGTCCGAAGGTTCCTCTCGCTTCTATCTACCATGGCCCGTTCTTGCGGCACATGCCCCCTATCTCCAATGAACGGGCGGGCTGAGGCTACCTATACCTAGGGTGAGCTTGGCCCGCTCTGCCCCGACGGACCCTGGGGTCTCTGTGGTGCCAACCCCGACGAGGCGTTGGACGAAAACTGACCTTTGACATGCTCTAATCCGCAGCCCTGGCACCCGAGCTCTTCCTGCAGCCTGTAGTAAGCTCAGCGTACTAACTCAGGTACCTTGTCCAGGTACCCACCTGCCTAGGTACTAGTAGAGACGTACTCAGCACCCATGTGAGAGGCGCTGTCACTACCGGTGTCTCCCGGCATTTTACCCTCCCAGTACGTACCGGCCAGCAGATCAAGCGAAAACAACGCCTGGCTCATCAATTGCCGCTGGGCGTACACACTCATGAGTGCGTCAGATACAGGAATAGCCTGCGGTATAATGCAGACTATATGCTCAACCAAATACTCAGCAATCCCGGCGCCTCAAGGTCAGACAGCCCCCGGTTGTTGGGGATCGACGTAGCATGAATGAAGAGGCGTCTTCAGACCCGGGAGACAGCGGGAGGCGAGAACGACAACGACGAGGTGTCTGGGTGGTCTGGTGGTGTGACTCTGCCCAGGTGTCGAAGCAAATGGACTTATGGTGGTCTGGATTGTTGAATTTTGAGACCCCGCCATACCATGCCATCTCAATTGCTCGCTGAATTGGGACAGCCTCCCACTCCCCCCACCTCGTCTCTTCGGCTCGGCTCTCACAACTTGGCAGTTCAGCAGAGCTATGTCATACCACTGGCCTCTCGTGCCTGGGGCGCATGGGCCAGCTTGCGAAACTAGCAGTTGCCTGCCGGCCGTTCACTTATCTCTTATCATCACGTGCAGGGAGCGCTAGCTCCCGGCTTGGCGGCTGTCGAAACGCGGCATGAGCAGAAGCAGCATGGAGCTACTAGCAGCAACGTAATCTTTTTGGGGGAGCTCCAACGGCGAGCTGTCCTTTGGTTCCCGTCGCAGAATCCAGGGTCAGTATTCCAAACAAGGTGGTCTACCAAGGTGGTGAAGGAAATCAACACGACGTTATCAATGACCAATTGATCCCACTGCCTTCAGATTCCCTTTTTTCTCTTCTTGTTCCGGGTTGCGCCACCATATGAGAACTCAATTTGCGCTTCCAAGATGAAGTTCTCAGCCCTGCTGCCGGCGCTGGCTTCGTGCCTGTCGCTGGTGTCTGCCAAATCCACAACCACCACAACTTCCAACGTCAACCTGCCCGCCACCTTCAAGCCTCCTCAGGTCTTCAAGAACGCCAATCTCGTACATATCCTCCAGCTGGAGAAAAACTACGCCAAGGAGTTGATCAACACCAAGATCGAGAACATAGCAAAGGAGCCCCAGGATGAGTACTTCCTGCCTTTCACACCGGACCAGATGTCAAGAGTGGGAGGGTTCGAGGTGAAGGACAAGAAGAACGCCGAAGCCGGCCCTTTCAAGGTCGAGGCTGTGGAATTTGACCCGGAAAGGTAGGGAAAGACCGCAACGCTCGCCCTCATCAGTGGACCACCAATGCGCTGACTGGTTCCGTTCGCATAGCAATGTCCAGTACTACCGCATCAAGTTCCCCGAGCCCCTGAAGGCCGGTGGCGAGCAGACCCTCTCCATCTCCTACTACTATACCTCCGCCTACAGGCCTCTTCCGGCCTCCATTGGCCAGGATGACAAACAGTTCCTGCTGTACCAGTCGACCGCCTACGTCCCCTCCGCCTACACGACGTCGAAGCAGAAGACGGAGATTAAGCTTCCCTCGTCCAACGTCCCCGACTACACCAAGCTCCCTGGCAGCGGCGATGTCTCCGAGTTCCCCCAGAAGCAGGGTTCCAAGCTGACCTACGGGCCGTACGAGAACATCCCCGCCGGCGCCGAGCTCCCCATCGAGGTCCGGTTTGAGTTCAACAAGCCCGTCACCCACATCTCCGACCTGGAGCGCGACATCGAAGTGAGCCACTGGGGCGGCAACGTTGCCTTCGAGGAGCGGTACACCCTGTACCACCGCGGCGCGAACCTCTCCTCCCTGTTCAACCGCGTCAAGTGGCAGCAGCAGCAGCACTTCAACCCCAATAGCTACGCCCTGAGCGACCTCACCTTCCCGCTCGCGCCCAGCAGCCTCGACCCTTACTACTACGACGTCATCGGCAACGTGTCCACGTCCAGGTTCCGACCCGGCAAGCGCGAGAATCTGCTTGTCACCAAACCCCGTTACCCCATCTTTGGCGGCTGGAAGTACCCCTTCACCATCGGCTGGAACGCGGACGCGAAGGACTTCCTGCGCAAGGCCGCTAGCGGTGGCTTTGTGCTCAATGTGCCCTTCCTTGATGGGCCCAAGCAGGCCGAGGGTATCGAGTATGAGAACGTTGTCGTCCGCGTCATTCTGCCCGAGGGAGCTGAGTAAGTCATATTCCCCCTCCATAACCGGACGCCCTTCCTAACCACGATCCACAGGAACGTCAAGTACTACACCGATGTCCCAGAATCATCCATCACCAGCGCCGATGTCGAGATCCACAAGACTTTCCTGGACACCATCGGACGGACTACACTGATCATCAAGGCGCGCAACCTGGTGGATGACTTCCGCGGCCGTGAGCTGATCGTTTCCTACGACATCCCATTCCTGGTCAGCATTCGCAAGCCTCTTGTGGTATTTGGCAGCGCGTTGGCTACGTTTGTCGCGGCGTACGTCATTGGAGGTGTAGAGTTGAAGTTCTCGAGCAAGTCTGCGTAAGCGTGAGGAAGACCGGGGGCGCGTAGATAGATCGCGCTATTTCTCAAATCTCTACAACGCCCCGTTGAGAAATTGACTGTAAAGGGGGCAAATAAAGCTAGCATGTGTTCCAAATGAAGCGTGGGTGACTCGACAGGATGGTAGGAGTCTCTTCACAGAAAAATGTATTTAGGCATCGTCTCATTGATCGCGTTCCGGGGCAGAGATTACAGCGGTATATGAAAAATGACCAACCCAAACATCCAGAACGCCCATTGTTGCGAAAGCACACTAATCTAGACAGGATCACCACGAGTCTTAAACAACAGCTGTGACTCTCCGGATGCTCTTCCTTGCGCCATCGCCTGATACCGTTATTGAGCCATCCATCTCCAACGCGCGCACGCTTTCGGCAAAGTCACTCGCCTCAACAGGCACACCTGTGTTCTCGCTCAGCTTTCTGACAACCTCGGCATACTTGACGTTCTGGCCACCGGCCGTCAACTCGTCAAGCAGCTGCAGCACTGCGTTCTTCATATCCTCCTTCCTCTGGCGGTCAGCAGAGCTCGTCCCTTCTGTCAAGAGGGACATGTCGATGCGGCCCTGACTGTCAGTTGCCGCTGTCTTGAGGGCAGACTTGATCAGCCGGTTGGCCTCCTGCACATCCTCACGGGTGACCTCAGTAGCCAGTCGCATCTTTGCGTGCGCCTCCGCAAGCCGGATCATGGACTCGAGCTGCCGAGTGGTCGCAGTGATGCGCTTCTCAGCGGAGCGAACATCTTGGCCTAGCTTGCGCATCTCAATATACGCCTCAACCAGCTCTTGAGCTGCGGGCTGAGTGATAGTGGGTTGACAGTTGGCGCGGGCAAAGGAGATATAAGATGTGAGGAATTCGACGGGCTAATACAGTTAGTCGTATGCTTAGACAAGAGGCTGGATACTTTGACTCACCAGGACGTCGTTCTTGGACTGGGCAGAGTGAGGTGTATCCTCCAGATACATAGACATCAAGTGCTTTGCGAGCCGTCTGTCGTTCTTCTCATCGACACGGTCCAGAATCAAGTACACTAAATCGAAACGAGACAGCAGCGTTGGAGGAAGGTCGATGTTTTGTGGCACAGGCAAGTCAGGGTTGTATCGACTGCCGATTGGGTTGGCCGATGCCAGGATGCTCGTCCGAGCATTCAGAGTGGTGATAATACCAGCCTTGGCAACAGACACTGTTTGCTGCTCCATGACTTCGTGCAGCACGGAGCGAGTAGACTCGGACATCTTGTCGAACTCGTCAATGCAACAGACACCACCATCTGACAAGACGAGGGCACCCGACTCGAGCACCAGTGATCGTTTTTCGGGATCGCGTGTGATGTATGCAGTCAGACCGACGGCCGAGGAGCCCTTGCCGCTCGTGTACACACCCCGAGGGGCAATGCGGTGCACGTACGACAAGATCTGCGACTTGGAAGTAGATGGATCACCACAAAGAAGGACATTGATGTCACCACGGTACTTGGGACTACCGCCCTTCTCAAAGCTCTTGTTGGTGCCGCCGAAGAGCTGCAACAGGATTCCCTTCTTGACGTCGTCCATTTCGTAGACTGATGGTGCAAGAGAACGTGCCAGAAGGTCGTAGATGTCGTGACGGGCGGCAGTCTCTCTGATCTTTTCCTCCTCTTCTGGGGTCACCTTGCGCGCCTCGTCCATTCCGGATGGGTTGTCAGTCTGGAGTTCTTCGTCGTCGTCCAGCTCGAGGGTAGTCGTGTCCGCCCCCATCCGCTTCCGATCGACCTTTTGCACGTGCAAGACATCAACATACGTCTTGTGGACGCTCTTGATGGCCCTCTGTCGCGGATTGACACGAACGGGGCTGACCCTGAAGATACCAGTGATTTGTACCCTGTCACCAGCTTTGCAGAAGTCTACCAGATCGTCGTACACGCACACAGAAACAGAGTGCGGGGTCTGACCGGCTGGCACAGCATCTGGGGTTTCTTGAAGTTTGATGACTTGCTTGTCTGCAAAGTTGCAGCGGTTGTGAACAATCTGCATAGAGTTCTTAGAACCGCAGCGTTGCCGGGGGCACTCTGTGGGTTCTCGAATCTTGCCACGGTCAAGAGTGACAAGCAGGCCATGGTTGCAGACACTGCACTTGAAGAATGCGTCCTTCATGTCGGGAATAACAGGGGTTGTCCTGATGACGAGACCCTTTATTTGGATCATCCTGTCCATGTCCGAGGGGTTCAGATCTCGGAGGTTGGTGGTCTTGTCCATTCCGTATGGACGCACCATGTAAATGGTCTCAGCGACTTGATCCTCGACGGTTGCCTCCCTCTGGGCTGTAGGACGAGGTGTCGGAGCGTCCTCAGGACGGTCCGAGCTGGGAATGGCTGGCTCGGAGCTCTGCGAGGCTTGTGGCGCGGAGGTGTTCTGGCTCCGTTGCCTAGCCATTTCTATGCGAGCAAGCTCAATCATCATGTCGTGAACAGACTGATCCATAATGGGAACCAATTCCTGCGGGTAGGCCTGGAGCTGGTACCACAGCTTTTCGGTCTCAGGGTAGGCTTTCAGGTCGTGGACATCCAAGTACAACTTGCTCGTCCCAAGCGCCAGCATTGTCTCCAGTGCCTCCCAGTAGCATCTGGTTTGGTTCTCCGGAGCATTGACGAGCTCATCTGGCTGGTTCTCCTTGATGAGACGGTACTTGATTTTGTAATTTCTCAAGAAGTTCTTGAAGGCGTTGAACGTGTCATCGATAGCAATGGTGGTTCCCCATACCAAGCTTTGGCTTTGACCACCCAGAGCGTCTGCGTCTGATGTGCCTGGGTTGTTGTTGGAAAAGGTAGCAGCGTCGGAGACTGGTGCGTCTTGCACGACCCGACCATCGGAGCCAAGAACGATGCGACGCGGAGGAACGGGTGTCCTGCTAGAATACTCGGAATGAATATCACCACGTCTTGAACGAGGAGCCCTTCTGGAAGAGTCGACGAAAAGGCCGCTGCTCTCGCTTCGTAGGTCTGTTTGGGGGTGGCCAGGGCTTGAACTAGGGTCATAGCGAACAGGCGAAGAGTCTGCACATATGTCAGTAAAGAAAAGCTCAAGTTCCAGCAAGTAGGGGGTAGTCCTACCACCAATGCGCATACCGCTGGCTCGTCGGGTGCGCTCGCCATCGTTGATTGTCTGGGATTCGGTCTGCTGGCGCAACGGGGAGCTCGGCGCAGGACCGTTGTCGGTAGTCTGGGAGTTGCTCATCTGCCGCAGAGGCGAGGACGGTGCTGCATTGTCGCCGCCGTTTGCCGGAGACGACTCGTAAAACATTGGACTGGATGCAAGCTGCGATGTGCGCGTGCGGCGAGGAGTCTCGGCCTCCGCAACATCAGAGGGGCCGGCTGCTGGGCTGCTGCGAGCCTGCGAGCTTCGCGTGTTGCGAGCGGGGGTCCCTGCCTGCGAACTGCGAGTTGACCGTCTTGCTGGAGACGACATTGTGATAAGAAGTGGTTGTTGATGGGCTGGATGAACAGCAGAAAAGATCACCAGTGCAACGAGAGGGGAAGTGGGGGGTTAAATCAGAGTGGTGGTAAAGTGGGAGCGTGTCTCAGCAACAGGAAATCTAAAGGGCAAGAGAGCCCATTTTTGGGACAAATCTTTGGGAGGCGCGTCGAACGCGGGTTCCCTGCCAGACGCGACTTCCTCGCGTTGCCCATTAAAAAGCCGACAGGGATCTAAATGGCGTTCCTAGGCCGCCTACTTGGCCCCCGTCTTGCTGTTGGCTCCAGGGGTACGTACGTACACTGATAACACTCTGCGATAGCCACACGTTGGATGCATGCACGAAATGACAAAGAATTGCTAGGCTTCAACTATCGAACATTCTATCCTCTCTTGTCGGTGAGGCATTGACAACTTTCCATGGTAAGTCGAGACGGCGCAGCGCTGTGAATACAGGTGCATTCGTCCCGTAGAGCTCCAGGTCTAGCCGCACCAGGTACCCCACAGTAGCCTGCGTTACAAAGTGCTCCGTTAGCAGCTGTCAAGCCACACAAAACGTGGCCGCACAGCCACAACGAGCCGGCCGGTCAATCGGTCTTGACACGGAGCATTGAACTCGAACACGGGGGAGCTGTCTACTGTCTGTTGTCCGTGGCCTTGCTTGCGACTCGCTTCATTGCCCCCTCGTCAACACCGCGCCCAGCGTCGCAAACAGTCAAAATGGCTCCTGGAATGTCGCTCTACTCGGTCAATGCCATCCTCATCCTGTCGGCTGTAAGGAACCACCTGTTCTGTCCTGTGCCGCGCATGTCTCGACAATCCCATCATTCGGAGCTTCCTGCCTCTGCGCCCTGCCATGCAACGCTTCACTTGCTGCTCCCTCGCTGACCGAAGCCCGTGACATTGTAGGAGGACGGCTCTAGACTATATGCGAAAGTAAGCTTCATACTCCTTCCTCAAATAAACAATCGGCGTGCAAGCTGAAGCTTACCGTATCTCCTAGTACTACGACTCACCGCACAACGCCACGCCTGCACCAGGACAGAATGCCTGTACGCTATGTTTAACCGCCTCCCTGGAGACAGGGTCCATTACTGACCTCCCGAAGCTGCCTCCAAGAACCCATATCCCGACGTGAAGTCCCAGAAAGCATTCGAGAAGGCGCTGCTGGACAAGACGGCGAAGCAGACCGGGGATATCCTGCTGTTCGACGGCCGCATCGTCCTCTACAAGTCGGAAAGCGACGTCATGCTCTACCTCGTCGGCAGCCTTGACGAGAACGAGGTCCTGCTATACAACGCCATCCTCGCCCTCCGCGACTCCCTCCACCTCCTGTTCAAGGCCTCTGTCGACAAGCGCACCATCATCGAGAGCTACGACCTCGTCTCCCTGGCCGTTGACGAGATCGTCGACGACGGCATCATCCTCGAGACCGACCCCACCATCATCGTGCAGAGGGTCAGCAAGGCACCGACGCAAGACGTCGACCTCCGCCGCATCGACCCCTTCAGCGAGCAGGGCGTCAACAACCTGGCGCAATTAGGAAAGGCGAAGCTGACGGACTGGCTGCGGCAAGGGCTGTGATGCGGTGGAGGGGCAGTGTTTTAGGGGCGTCTAAACGTTTAGAGGAGTCAAGGGGTCACTTTGTTTTTGGGAACTTCCAACCAAGACCATGCAAAAAGTCTGAGAATAATGCCATTATCTCTTTGGTGATTGAGCAGGAGTCTATGTGTCGGTCGCGCCTGTCTATACGGCCGTCTATGATCTAATCTCCGAGGCCGCCTTGCGCAAGCGGTTCATGACTGCTGCCGCGATGTCGTCTTTATCCTCGATGCCCTCGATGAATATGACGTCCGCTCCTTTTCTATCCAGCTCCCTCAGCGCCGAGAACAGGCCCTGAGCGACCGCCCTGCTGTCCTGTCCAAGGCTGATATCTAGCACCCGTGAGCTGTCAATGACAGACGTGTGTATCTCGTAGCTCAGATCCGCCTCCCCATCCGCCTCCCCATCCGCCTCCCCTTCTTCCGCCCCGAGCTCGTGCCCCGGCAACCTCTCCCACCGGTGCGTGCGGACAACACCGACCACGTCCCTAGGCCCCTCAACTCTCGCCAACTCCCGCAGGACATCCTCGCCCCTCGCCCCCGTCCGGGCCTCGAAAAGGACCACCCTCGCCCGGGGACTGTAATGCTTGTACTTCATCCCCGGCGCCCGGGGCCCAACCCCGTTCTCCCCAACCTCGCTGGCGTCCTTGTACCCTTTGATAACACCCTCCCACCCCTCGACAGACCTCAGCTCCTCAAGGCTCACCCCTCCCGGCCGCAGCACGACGGGCGGCGAGCAGAGCCCGTCGACGACCGTGCTCTCGACGCCGACGCCGCACGCCCCGCCGTCCAGGACCAGCTCCACCCGCCCCTCCAGGTCGTCCGCCACGTGCCGCGCCGCCGTGGGGCTGGGCTTGGTGCTGGCGTTGGCGGAGGGGGCGGCGAGCGGCGCGCCCGCGAGCCGTATCAGTGTCCTCGCGAGCGCAGATGCCGGCATTCGCGCCCCGAACGTCAGCAGCCCCGCCGTCACCTCGGGCGCGAGCGCTGAGCCCGCCGGGTTGGGGAGAAGCACCGTCAGCGGACCCGGCCAGAACCTGCGCAGGAGGGGCCTGTAGATTTGCGGTATTGGGTCCTGGTCCTGCTCCCCGAGGTGACCGTTTGTGGTGGCTGTGCCGTTCGTGCCGTTTACGGCGCCGCTGGCGGGTCGCAGCAGGCGGCGGAGCATGTCGAAGTCGCAGACGTGCACGATGAGCGGGTTGTCCGAGGGCCGGCCCTTGGCCGCGTAGATGCCCTTGACGGCCCCGCTGCGTGTCGCATCTGCGCCGAGGCCGTAGACCGTTTCTGTGGGGAATGCGACTGGTATGTCGCTCTGCTGTAGGAGGGTGGCTGCTTCGCGCAGGGGCTCGATGGTGTCCTGCACTGACGGGTCCGACGACACTTCCCAGGTGTCGAGGCTGTCTGGTGATGTGAACCTCCCTGGGTCCTTGCCCTGCGGGACTTTCAGTATCCTTGTCTTCATGGTTGCGAATTTTCTAGTGGTGATGAAGAATGTTCTTGGTCTTGGAGATGAGGGTAACGATGAGGCTGATGAGGCCGGCCGCAAGAATGGCCGTCCAGCTACACAAAATGCTGTCCAAAGTCGGACTGGCAAATCAAGTGGAGTGGAAGCGACCATCAAATTGATTCAAATCTAAGTGAGAAAGGGCAATATGATGACAGGCTGGTGTAGTTGGCGCAAGCCGATGGACTCTGATCTACATCCCCGGACGAGTTTTCCGTTGAGTCATCTGAAAGCTTCAATTTTTGAGGTGTGAAGCTAAGTGGCAAGCTCGGTGTCGGCCAACACCACCACGGATAACATCACCACGGCAGCGGATGTAATTCCTCCAAAATCAGATAACAGACGGACCCGATCCGATGAATTTATTCAAAAACACTCAAAATTGCAAATAGCACCCGTAACCCTGAAAAAACAGCATGTATTCCCAACCAGTCCAAAATGGCAGCGCTGATCCGTCCACAGCTCATGAATCCAACCAGCCCATCGATGTCCTCCTCTCGTGTTCGCCATGCATGTCTAGGGGCCAATCCCAATATGCCTTCCCATCCCTCCTGAGACGCTTGCTTGCCTCATTGCGAGTCCAGTTCCCATGCATGCGTTGCTAAACGTAATCCGAACCCAAATTGCCCGTCGAACCCCAGAAAAGTCGTATACATCGCACTCAATAGTCGTACATCGCCCTTCCTTTGACGAGCTTTTACTGTCCGTTTTGGCTTTCCTGCCCCCGTCCCGATTTTCTGGTCGGTAGATTCCCCACAAACTCCCCTGTAAAGCTGAGATGGCTCGTCATGCCCTCGAGCAGTTTCAGGAATTCGTCCCTCATTAGCTCCCCTCCCTCCCCCATCATTACTCTCTCGGATGGTGGCGCGGGCAAAGGTGGCATCAAGCTGCCATCACTCGCACTCGCCATGCCGTCTCTTTGGTACGCAGAGTTCAAGGACGACATGGACGGTGTCCTGACCGTTGATCCTGTCATGGTGTAGTCGGAATCCCCACTGGGTCCGCGGCCGTGCTGGTAGCTTGTCTGGGACCGAGTCGCCGTCGAGGACCCGGTCATCATGTAGTCCTCGCTACCATTATATTCATCCCCAGAATAAAGGTGTGCATCGTCAATGAAGGCGCCTGTGTTCCGCCGTTGCCGCTCGTCCACTTCCGGAATGCCGCCCATCATGTTGATGCTTCTCGTCTGTCGGTGGCCTGCCAGCCCGGCCAAGTCCGATTCATCGGAAATGTAGATTGATGGCTCGCGATTCGTAGATGGTAGAGGGTAATAAGAAGTATGCCTTTCTAGGTCGAAGGCGCCGCCTATCTCAGATCCGACGTCCGAGTTGGCAGTTGATGGACGGATGATGTCCGCCGGTGCGATAGGCTCCGGGAGACTCTCATCCAGATCAATCAGACTGCTAACCGACGCGCGGTTGTCCATCTGCGAGGCTGCTCGGGGAACCATGAGGCTGTCGTTGTAGCTTGGCGAGGAGCCCAACGGCTCTGTGGGGTGATGAAGCAGTGGTGGGCGACTACTAAGTCCGGGAAACTTCCATTCACTAGCCGACTCTGGCTCACGATCACTAGGCGCGGGAAACTTCCAATCACTTGCAGAGTCGGGGTTGCTGTTTCGGTCTTCGTTGAAGGGGAAATGGGACATCTCCGCGCTCGCGGACGCTGGAGGCACCATGGCGGGGAACTTCCAGTCCTGAGTCTTCCTGTTGCTAGCCGCGAGGACTGTTTCCGGGTCGCTGTTCGGGGCTCTGCTATAATCCTCCCCGAAGTCATACTCGTTCGATCGTCTACTGGCCCTCACGGTATTCATGTCGACAAATCTCGAAAGATCGCTGCCATGCAGTGAAGCGTCGAGATCGATCAGTGATTCCCTCAATGTCGCGTTGTGTGAACTGTCTCGTAACGGCAGATCTGAAATAAAATCCGCAGCAGGAGGTGATGGTGGCTTTCCGTAATACTTTCGGGCATTCTCGTTATAACTCGAGATAGTGTTGGGGTCGAATATCTTCTCCAGTGGCGCTCTCATCACTGGAAGATTTGGCGGCGGCCTTCGCCTTTTCGGCCTATATGGCTGAGGGGTGGCCTCCGCGGGATCCAAAAGGTCCACGTTGGACCCATAGACGTCGTAGACAGCCTGAGCATCAGTGCTGTTCATGATGCGCTGGTCGAATGCGAGAGTTGTACTAAAGTTCCATTCGTCATTCGACATGGCTGTGGATGAAAGGTCTGGTCCTGACGGTCCTTGGGCTCCACCGAAGGCAAACAACGATTTACGACTCCCTCCTTGGGACTCCCAAACCCGAAACGCCCTGACCAGCATTGCTAAAGAAGACGTAGGATGCGATGAACCGGTATTGTGCAGATATGGATGTCTCTGCACATCGTTGATGGTAGGTCTTTGCGCGGGATCTTCCACCAGGCAGAATGAGACCAGGTCCTTTAGCTTCTCTGAATACTTGCTTCCATCGAGCCTTGGGGTGTTCTGCTTGAGATAGCCGCCCAGCTGGGTGATATCTATACCTGCCATGACGTTCGGGGGCAGCCCTGAGGCTATCTCAAAGACCATAGACCCAAAAGCCCAAATGTCTACCTCGACACCGTACGAGGCCGAAGGGTCGAAGAGTTCCGGCGCCATCCAATGGGGTGTTCCTATGAAGGTGGACCGTTTGTCGAATTTTGTCTCGATGACGCCAGAAACACCAAAATCGCAGAGCTGGACACCGCCTCCTTCGGTTATAAGTACGTTGGCACACTTGATGTCTCTGTGGATGATGCCGGCTTTGTGGACCCAGTGAACGGCTTCGGCGACTTCTCTGAGAATCGGTATGATCCATTTCTCTTGAAGCCCTCCAGGAGCTGTCGGCTTCATCAATGTGGCCACGCTTCCACCGGCACAGTATTCGGTAACCATCCACATGGATTGCCCCACAGGTAGGGCGTCCAGAACATGGTTAATGTTCTTCGCCCCGCCCTCGCTGAGCAATTTGAGCGCATTGATCTCCTTCAGAAACTCCGAGTAGGTGTCGGCAAGTTTCGGGTTGAGCGTATCAGACTCCTCGATGTCGATGATCTTCACTGCAACCACCTGGCTCGTCTTCAGGTCTGAGGCCTTGTAGACGCGGCCGAAGCTTCCCTTACCGATCAGCTCTCGGAGCAGATACGGGGGCACTTCTTGCTCCGCCTTGTTGCACTCGTCTTCAACAACCACCTGCATTTTCTTGGCATCTTCAATCGCCTTCTTCTTGGTCACCGAGAAATCGGCACCATACGTGGATAGGTGAGCCATGGTGGGAATTCCGGTGGTCCGGCCCGGTTAGAGACTCTAAGGAGATTGCTTGGGGGAAGTGGGAGGGCCAAAAAAGGACGAAGAACGGCTTATTACAACTGCTCGGTGTGAATGGCAGTTCAAGAGAGGAAGAAGAAAGCGTGTAGACAAGAAAAGACTCCGAGTGGCGTGGCCTCGCCGAGCCGCACAATCCGCCACAGCTAGGGAGGACTTGAGGTCTCAGATTGTCCAGCGGTTGTGACCATATGATGAGAAACTGATTCACTGTCAGTCTTCTGGAATGATGTGTGCGAGATTGCAGATAACATTGACAATAAACACGATGGTGATGTCCGGTGGCTTGTCGGCATGGAGGACCGTGTCCGGGGTATGTAGAACGAGGACAACAGAGAACTGGGCCTTGAGCAAGCATACTAGTGTAACGGGTATAGATCGTACGACACTTACAAGAAGTCGAACAGTGGGAGGTTTATTTCACATTTGACATGTCTGCAACCGCATGTGTCCTCTCGGGATCGTTGTTGAGGTCCCGAGTGAGGTGTTTCATGAGCGGGCCAATTCTCCCGGACTGGAACTTGGGCTTTTGGACCGCCACCGAGGTGGCCTTCTCACAGCTGAAAATTCAAAGTTTGGGGGTCCGGATTCGCCGGTAGAGGGTTTGTAAGATAAAAGTATTCTGTGCTCATTCATCGATGGTGGCTTGATGCACTCGAAGGTGTGGATCGGACTGTGGATGGAGGATGACGGAACATCAGGGGTTGTCACTGGTGTTGCAGTCTCAGCCCTGCCCAGGTGGGTGACGGCTCCACGCCCACGCTAGCTCTGGGTCCGGATCCGAAAGCCAGAACCACACGGGCCACGCTAGGAGATACGCGAAGAGCACGGACCAGGTCCCAAGAAACACTGGGCTCGTCCTGGTGAAAGTCCCAAAGGGCACAGTGCTGGAGGGTGTCAGAGCAGAACCAAACCCCACCCCAAAAGAAAATTCAGCAAAGCACTCCCGACTGATTTGAACGCGCCGAGCACAATGCATTAAGATCATTCGTCGATATCAAGATGGTGCTATTCCAGTCTGAGGCTAACTTGTTACCATCTTGGCCTCGCGACTCAAAGATGGACAAGCTACGAGTTCGAGGGTCGTGATGACGAGTCAAGACCAGTACGCAAGTCAGCACCTTTCATTGCTCACGCACGAGCAGTCAGCAAGGAAAGAGAAGAGAAGTCAAAAGGAGCGTGCGGCCAGGTAGAAGTCTTGTATTGTTCCCACCCTGGCTGGAACAAAGAGGCTGTGAGACCAGTGGGAGGTATCGCGGCGTCACTCCTTAAAATATCCTGAGGAATAGCCCACTCTATACCTTGGTCCGGGACTGAAAAGTGTCCCGGAAATCTGATCGGATTTTATATCCCATATCGTCTTGCCCGGTTCATCCGGAGCGGTACCAAATTTGATTCAAACTGTGGAACATTGGAGAGACAGGGAAGTAGGGGAAGATAGCTATAAAGGAGGGCCTGACACTGAGTACCTTTCCCTGATTTCGCAACAGGCTTCGCTTTTGTAGCAGGCTACGTGTCATCCATCATGACTGTAGTTTCCTCTGGCATGAATCTCGAACGAATTGGAAGTTCGACGCGTTAGAATATATGCTGATGGGGCTACTGGACTTTATTCATACCTCTCCTACTCCAGGACATATACATATAGGCGAGCAAGTGGGCATTCCGAAACGTTCAGGCTCCAAGCACCACCTCACGGCACGAATAGCGCCGGAATCAATCAATACAGGGAGTGTTTTATGTGAGAGAAATGATGGCAACGTTGCCTTGTGGATATTCGATTAAGACAGAGATCATTTCTCGCAAAGTTCGAGACCTACCATGAAGCCAGGAGGCGGAAATTGTTATATATAAGGATGACCAGTTAGCCGGAACGCCGGTGCGCTCATAAAGTAAAATGCCGTAGCTCACCCGCTGAGACTTCGAAACTACTTCCCCTTCAGTGCTGAGGTCAACAGGGACATTATCTTGGATACTGTGAAAGGGGTGGAGGGGCTGAAGAAAGACTCTGAACATTGGTTGTCCATGTCAGATGGAAGTCAGATGGTGAATTGGTGTACTCAGTGTCTCGTAAAGAAAACACAGAGATCGCAGTTTTGATGTTGAGAATTACACTTTCCGCTCAACTGCACTGGAAGCTTGAAGAATGGTTCTTGTGCTGAAGGAAGAAATACAGATGGTAGGGGGGAGGAACACAATGAACGTCACCTCATGTCATCCAGACGTCAAACGTCAATTCATCTCAGCCGAAATTTCGCGGATCAAATTTCAATACTTAAAACGGCCTCCGTCCTGATATGAACACATGACCGAGATTCGTGGAAGGTGGCACAGCCGGCCACTCAAAAATGGAAGTAAGAACCCAGATTCATTCAAGCACTGTTGTAGAGTCTAATAGATCGCATGATGTAAGAAGTTAAGAAGACAGGTCCTGTGGCTCTCTCCTCTTACGTACTGCTTGAAGCTGAGACCCGCTGTACTTGTGAGCCCTCCTTATCCAAGTCATTGTTCATCCACCCAGGTCTCAGCCGCTATTTCTGTGAGTATACCTCTGCTTTGAGCGAACATTCTTGCCTTGTAACCAGAAAAGCATCTAGCCACTCATGCTATACCTACGCGCAGTTACACGTTCTACCACATTTGGCAAAACGCGTCTGTATCAGCCTTGCCTAATTAATACTGAGATTCTTCGGGCTTCCAGGCCTAGATCCGCTTGTGAAGCCATTTCTTAATCCAAAAGCAGACCGATACTTCGAGGTTAACTCGCGTGACCCACCTCGGTGCAGCACGCAGCTACCAGAGCGGATGCAAGCCCCCGGGTATCCATGTTGGCCACCAATCGCCTTCACACCGGGTACGGCCAAGGGGCCCCCATTTCATGGAGTGGGGAGTATGCTATCCCAGAAGCCTGCGATGCGGCCCCGGGCGCTCCGATCCTTTCGAATTTGGCGCTGAAGAACTCACGGCGGGCCGTGATGATTGAGAGCCTTCCACGCCTTGCGAAGCCCTTTATACTGTGGAGACTTTATAGTCTTTATATGACCAACTCGCAGGTGAACACGATCACCGGCAGGTACCAGTGGTGAGGTTCAGGCGCGTTGGTAGCAGCAGAATGTGACAGACGTCTGAGACGCCATGGTCCAGGAATAGACATGTCGAAAGCTGGTGAACTAAGCCAGATTTACCGACCATATTTGCCTACACAAATATCAAGAGGTAGTAATAAGTGTACTTGTTGCTGAAATAGCCTCCATAGAAGCAAGACTGTCTGCCATTTGATGTAGACATCCCAGACCTTCATTTCTCAACAAGGTAAACATTGGATCCAACCCATTCTTCACTCTATATTTGCCACTTCGATCTCGACACGGGCAGTTTATTGCACCGTCGGGAAGATTCTTGCCCCGATCTCGTATCCACAAAGGCTTAAGTCCTCGGCGATGAGTTTGCCAAAAGCAGAGTCTGAGATTCTAGCCATCAGTAGGGTATATATGAAACGAAGAATTATGGGAAACATTCAGCCTGTGAGAGAAACAAACGGTCAAGTCGGCAGAAACGAAGCCCCTAGTGTGGAGACAGCAAATGATCAGGACTGGAAAGTCGCTGAATAATGTCTTTTCCAAGTGGGCGCCCTTGTTGATCTCATTACAATATCTCATTTTTGACTGGCTCGTCAGAGCATGGAGCCACAAATCTCGGGTGAACCCAGATTGACTCAAGGATACCAAAGGTAAAGAATGCTTCTAGCGTAAGGAGATCTGTGGGACAGTGGATCCATTACTCTGGGGTACTTCCTCATGGCAGAACAAACACGACACAGCGTCATTGAATTTACCTGGACTGCGGAAAGAAGCACAGATGAAGCCCCTATAGATGCAGAAATGGCCAGGGTATGTCCGTTCGTGGGGTCCGAGGTCCAAAGCATGGAATATAAGTAATTAATGTAGCCTGGATCAAAACTCAATTTGTTTGGAGTTTTGTTCGCCAGCCAAAAATTCTCAATCACACCCTGCAGTGGTTCCTTCGACGGTTCAAACTCAAAGACAAGATGCGCTCTTCAATTCTGTCCCTCAACCTTCTGGCCCTGGCAGTGTCTGCCTACCCGCAACCACGGGCCGTTGCCGACCAGCATGAGTTCCAAGCACCGAGTGCGGATGACAGTGAGTCGTGCCATTGACCGACACTACAAAATTTAACTAACACAGTTCTCAGGCCGTTCTCCTTGCCCGATGTTGAACACACTGGCAAACCACGGTTACGTCGCCCGCGATGGCAAGAACATCTCCCTCACGGACCTGCAGGACGGCTTCGAGGCCGCCATCAACCTGGAGCCGGCATTCTCCGTCGGGCCCTTCGGCGTCGGCGTGACCGCCTCGACCACCGGCCGCAACGACACGCTCAACCTGCACGACTTGCTGAAGCACAACCTGATCGAGCATGATGCCAGCTTGAGCCGCAAGGATGCCTACTCCGGAAACGCCCTGGACTTCAACCCTGAGGTCTGGGCGGGAACCTCGGCCGTCTGGAGGGACACCAACGCCACCACTGTCTCGATCGAGGCCGCGGCCAAGGGCAGGCTCGCGAGGATCGCGAAGGACAAGGTCGAGAACCCCGAGTACAACCTGACTTCGGCTGGGGAGGCTGCGGGCCTTGGCGAGACCGCATTGTTTGTGGCGGTCATGGGCGACAAGGTCGAGGGGAATGCGAGGGTGGACTGGGTTGACATCTTTTTCCGCGAGTCTCGACTTCCGTTCGCCGAGGGCTGGACAAGATCGACAGAGGTCATCACGTCAGCGGACATTTCCAACATGAAGGACAAGATTGTCGAGTTTTCCAGCTAAGAAGAATAGAAGCTAGAAACCCGTCGAGCATATGGAGTATTGTTCGCCAAGATGAACGACGTCCATGACCACTCAGCTGACATGACCTGTGCTGTTTGTCGAAATCTTTTGATTCATGGTAATCTCTCAGATTTCTCATTTCTAAAACTGTGAAGGCAATATTGGATTTTGTGACTTGAGCGAGTATGTAATCTTAAAGAAGAGTCCAAGCAAGATGGTAGGGCGTCGTATCTATGTGTGATATCGATTCTAAAACACATGGGCAGATTTCAGGGGAATCGATTCAGGCTGGCCGGTCAGGATGTCGACTACCAACGACATCTTTCGACGAAAACCGCACATTACTATCGTTAGGTCTCCCATTGTTCCAACAGCATCATCAAGCGACACCACTTTTAGCCTCCTTCTGAAGTCGCTCCAACATCTTGGCGTGGATCTTGCCCCCTGTTGAAGCATCAATATTAGTCAACAAATGCGTGTCTATATGTAAGAGGGTGCATCCTCAGACTTGTGGGGGATATGGACTGGAGGATGGAAGTGACACTCACATCCAGCCTCGCAACGGCCTTTGACCAAGGCCATCAACGGCATTGAGCAACTGATCTCCGCAGCCTGGACCAAGTCCAGCTTTCCACCCTCGACCTCCTTGATTTCCCAACGAGTATCAATAACCACACCCAGAGGGCTTTTGACGCGCGAGAAGACACCGTGTTCGATGTTCGTGAACTCATATGTTGAGACAACGGTCGAGCCCCAGATGCCTTTGGGTATATTTTCAAGCTCATCCTTTTTGGCCGTTTTCGTGCTGCTCCGGTAAAATTTTTGGTATATATGGCAGGTGACTGTGAATTATTAGGTATATATAGCAGGGGGGTATAAACTATTTGGTATATATGGCGGGGTGTATATAATAAGGTATATATAGCATGGTATATATAGTATAATATATATAATAAGGTATATAAAATAATTAATA